>CAJQUW010010249.1:0-266992 GCA_907163375.1 Prostheceraeus crozeri
TGTGTGATGTCGAATCTGACTGTGGACAATATGGTGATCTCTACTCAATTGAGTGAAAGTGTATCATTTTTGAAGATTCGTACCAGCAGTTACAATTTGTGTTATGAACCCGAACTTTTTCCTGCAGCTCTCATTAGTTGTTGGTTACCTGTGCATGTTGCAATCTTTCATAATAGTAAAGTGATCATTACTGGACTAAAATCTCATGTACAAGCAAATGTGATCCTAGACTATCTCATCGAGTATGTACGCACCCACTGGATTGTAAAATAAAAAACAATTTTTCCAACATGATGTTTTTATTTCAAATCATGATAGAACTTACAAATCATTTTTTCATTAGAGGATGGATTACATGAAAAGTTTTGAATAACAGATACAAGTGGAGATACATGTAAACGTTTTAAAATGAAGTACAGTACAAAAGCACCACACGTTGATGAAAGTGGATGTTGTAGTATGCGTTCATTTCGCTGATATTGACGCGTATGTTTTCTCAACCACTGCTGTGTTGGTATATTTGGAGGTTGAGCAAGAAAGTCAAATAGTTCACCACGTCGGTCTTCTCCAATAAAGATCGCTTTCCAATGCTCACCGCCTAAATTCTGCGAATAGTGTTTAGCACAATAAAGATGGGATAGTGATTTACTGCAGGTGGTAAGGTATCGAGCGAATAGACATTATCGAAAGCTTTCAACGTCGCTTCGTCTGCATTACGCTGTACTTTAGTTTTAATATCGTCAGCAGTCAACCAACTCTTTAACGATTATACTGAAGAATCACGTCACGATACTTTGTAATTTCAATATTTGAATCGAAGACTGCATAAATTAATACATTGATCGTCTCAGGTAGTGCTCTTTTGAACGTCAAATCCAAACGAATATTATGAGGCACGTTCGCTTGACGATAGGGGGCACTAATATCGCTGTCAGCAGTCAAATCAAATGCATAAATAGTATATCCACTCTCAAACTCTTTCATAGTCAGTCCGTTGGTGTCATCCGTATTGTAAAAGCCAAAGACATCCATAAAATCAACATAACTGCGCATAAATTGATCCGCAGGAAAATCTGGTTTGTAGGGTGGACCAGGATGACTCACACCATTTACACGTAAAGCAATTTCACTTAACTGATTGTGTTTAAAATTGAAAGGATTCTTCTTTATATTACCATTAAATGCGTCATTTTCAACCATTGCCACCATGAGGAGCTTCGGTGCTTCCGATGGAAAGAGGCCAACTTTCATGAAACTCTTTTGATCTTTCGGAATTGTAAAGGTGAGAAGCTTTGTATGCTGAACGGGGTAAATGGCATTTTGGCGGTTAAGACCTTCAGCATGTCCTCTAATGACACTTGGATTCGGTACTACTCGACGAATGTAAAGTGCAATATCTTCCACATGAATTCTAAAATTGTCAACTTTAGCAAATGCATTCAGCGCAAATTCAGGCTTACTCAATGTCAGCTTGAGTCGCATGCTGGTATTACGGAGTAAAAACTTTGACTGTCTAAAGAAGTCTAAATTCAGCGGACCATATAGCTGACATACTTTACTATCTTTAATCATAGCAGATCGCTTTACAAAGCCACTGTTTGTTTCAACATCAAATTTTCCTGCTTCATCTCTGTACCATCCCATGGCTTCCATATGACTTTTTTGTGCTGCTGGATGAAACTGTGATACATGATTGAAATATGATTTATAGGGATAATCGCTTTGACCACCTTCCACCTGCTGCTCTCCAATCGTTAGAGAAACATCGCGAAGTAATGTAGTCAATGGTAAATTGTTCACTCCAACTTTATGTGTATCGTCAATAGCAGTTCCATCTGCTTGCTGAATTCTAAACCTCAAATCAAGCATCGCATAACTCAAATCTATGTAGTCATCACTACCACCAGGAATAACAAATTCAATGGGGCCAGCATTCTCAGCTGTTCGAGGATGATAATCTACAATACTTGAACTAAGAATATCTGTCTGTATAGCTTGTTGATCAAACAAACAAAACCCGGAAGTTTTACACTCCATGATTAGAAGTTATGGCAGCGTCGTCGTTTAGCGCCTGATGAATGATTAGAGCCTCTGCGACGTTTGCGTGAATGCCTTTTGACTGAAGATCGCACCTTACCAGCTCCGCGATGTTTCCTTCTTCCTTTATTCATTCGTTTAGGCGATTTCTTTCCTTGAGTAACACCAGCAAAGGTCTGCTTCAATGTTTTTAAACCGCGTTCCTTCCCACGATTCAACAAACTGCTCTTAAAACTTCTACCTCTGTAAAGATCACTAGCAACATCACCAGCAAAGCCAACGGCATTACTTAAAACATTTCGCTTTAAAGATCTACCGACATTGGATATGAGAGGTGCTACAACAGATTTCAGTGCACCAAGTATGCTACCTCCACGTTGGCGGCGAGCGCCGCTGTAAATTTGTCCTCCACCACTTACATAGGAGGGTCGTGAATAAAATGAGGCAGTAGGATTAATAGCTCAAACCCTAAACATTGTTAGTTACAACTTTGCATGAATCACTGTCGATCACTTAGATGAAAGATGTCGGCACGACGCATCCAAGAGTTTATACTTGAAGGATAACCAGCCCATTTAACAAGACACCATTCTTCACCTTGTCGTTTTTTACATCGAATGATTTTCTCTACCAAATATGTTTCACTTTCAGTGACTACCTCAATCTCATCGCGGTAAAAGCTACCCTCAATTTCTTCATTATCGTAATCTTTCAACTTGTAGGTGGTGGGAGAGTCTTTTTGATCAATCCTTGATACTGCAAATACCTCCTCTGTCCAATTCGGAAGGTACCCTTTAGCAAAAACACTCTTCACTTTTGAGATACGAACTGTATCACCAATTTTCACATCACTTTTCATATGAGTGCGTTTACGTTGGAATGATTCGCGCACTTTATCTACATTGTCAGCATTTACATCTACTGGTCTGAGTCCAATAGAACGATGGATAGAGTGATTGTAGGCATGGAGTGTATCTTGTAGAACCTTTGTCCAATTTTGTGTCAAGTTGGCAGTAAAATGTCGCCACAAGCGATTTTTTAATGTGCGATTAAACGTTCAACGAGAGCAGCTTTATAAGCACTCTTTACACTAAACAACTCAATGTCATGCCTGTCAAATAATCTTCTCACATGCTGTTTTTCAAACTCTTTTCCTTGATCACTCTGAATTCTTTTTGGAATGCGACCTTCTCGAAAAATTGTTTGGAATGCTTTTGCTACTCCTTTCCCTTCTTTAGTTTTTAAAGGTTGAGCCCACGCATAACGCGAGAAAATATCAATGACGGTTACAATAAAATTATTGCCCGAGTTATGTTTTGAAATGGAGGCAACATCACACAAATCTGCTTGCCACATTTCATCGATGTCATGAACAATATAATGGCGAATGCGGTACTTCTTTTTCGCTTGTTTGTGGAGTGTATAGGTAGCTTGACCCTTTAACCATCGTTTCTCTTGTGATTGTGGAAGACCACTCGCTTTTGATAATTTCTTGATAGATGCAAATCCTGCCGGATGTTTTACATCATAATAGATTGACTTCAAACGTTCAGTCGATGACGACTGACTCTTTTTCCTCTCTTTTTGTTTTCTTGCCTTTCTACATTTACAACAACTGCAGCATTTAGCTTTAGCGGTTTTGCGATCGTGTTCACATTGCTTAGGGGTTTCATTGTGAGAGCTGGCGCAGCAAGTGCAAGTGACAACGACATTCACCTCTGGCGGCTCATTACATGGCAAGCAACACATCTGCTTCATATTAATAGTCTGAGAACATGTATTTCCTAGGAGGAGATGTTTTACGTTTTCCTTTTACTAGTTTTAGTGGTGGCGTAGATCTACGACGAGTTCTTCCTCTTGTTTGCTTAGTGAGTGTGGGAGGGGATGTAGCAGGTGACGTCTTAAACCAATTTGTTGGCATTTTCATCGTCTGAAGCATTGGAGCAGTAGCCACTGTTGAATCAAGTTCTTTCAATGTCTCATTATTCAAAGCAAATTTTGGCACATTACGCCTTTTCAATAGTTTAAGAAAGTATGACCAACCAGGTGGAACATAGCCCTGACGGCGCTTTCTACGTGTCGCATACTGAATCAAGTCTTCATAACGTGAAGCATCAATCACTTTATTTTCATCTGTAATGATTTCTCCTCTATCATTTACATTGAGATGGGGTTCAATACTATTGAAAAGAGATATGGCATGTGCACGAGATGCTAAAGGTGTTGCAGTCGACACAGAGTCACGCATCTTATTCTTCAAATTTTTCAATTGTTCAACAGTTTCCGATTGTAATAATACAGCACGATGTGGATCTTTGATGTGAACATTTTGCTGATAATCTATTTCTTTCCTATACATTTGATTTGCAAGAGGTTGCTTTACTTGCTGCATGGCAGTCAATTGTACATATTCATCCTGAGGAATAACAATCATGCGAGAATAAGAACTCATAGTTTGTAGATAATCATGGGAATTTTTAAAATATCACTTCGAAATCTAAATTCTTCCGGACACTCTTGCGTAAAGTCAATGAATAAGTAACCGTATGGTTTTTCAGTAGCTGCTTGAAAAATTTCAATTAAGGCTTTTGATCCTCTGGGTGCAACTTGTCGCGCTAAAATTTCAAATTGACTTTTATCTCGCGGATTCTTGAAAATAGCATAATAATGTATATTCAGGTTTCGTGTACGAGCTTCTTTTCCATCAGGAAACAAATTTTGTGTGATATAGATGATAAAACACCTTTTATGATGTGCTGCGCGAGTGAATATATCTGTAACATCTTTTGAATTCTTACTTTCTTTTAATAAATCATCCAATACAACAACATCATTAGACTGAAGTTTATCCACTGGAATAATTCCTTCATGTCGAATAAAGTTGCGACTTTGCAATTCCTGAAACAGCGACGGTTGATAAATACCATAACACCAAATCACTCGATTGATAGGTTCCTTAAACAACTCCCTTCTTTTATCCAATAAATTCAGCGTGAAAACAGTTTTACCTGCATGAGATGGACCTGATACAGTCAGAACTTTATCACATTGAAGTCTGAAATCCATTATAATACTTTGAGATTCAACATTTGCATAATTAACGTCTAGAGCCAAAGATATTACCCATTACGTTGCCCACGATAGGAGCTAGCATCGGTGGTACCGCTGGAAGGAAACCGCCCTTTTGTGTTAGAGTTTCCTTCTTTCTTTGAAGGGTGACTTTAGGATTGGAGATGAAACGCAATTTCGTAGCATATCGCTTAAGTAACTTTCGTTGTTTTGGTGCTAATTTCTTCGTCCTCAACTTTCTCACATGAGAAATAATTTCACGAATGAATTTATCGTTAGCATGTCGTATAGCATTGTATCGCTGATTTGCTTTCATTCGTCGGAGAGCTTGAATGGCTGAAGAAAACTTTGAAGACTTTTGACTTTTACGTTTCGTCATTTTCCGTGTTAGTCTTTGCTAAAACCTGTCTTTACCACATTTGCATAGGTACTAACTATTGCGGCATAAGTGACGCTCGAAATGAGCAATATCACAGTGGTTACATTTGCAAAGTTGAATGCAATTACGTATGAAACAGCGTTGACAAAAAGCATGCTTACATCTCTTGAAGATGCGCTTTTCATTTCCATCCTTTCGCTTACATACATCGCAACACATAGTTTCACCTTTACTGCTGTCTATAGCAAGTCTTTTTGAAGATATGAATGCTAGCCTTTTCTAAATAATAGACGCATGTACAGAAGGAACATACTTCGAGAGTGAGCAGGCATAGCTCGAAAACCAGTTGTGCTACAATCAAGTACCACTGCTGCATTTTCATATAGAAAGTTGTTGAAACTGGCCGACGCCCTAGTCTGACAGGAGGGGGGAGGTCGGTCGACGGCGGCCATCTTGCGCGGTCCAGTGGTGTAGATTTACTTACTACTCTTGTTACAGTTTGACAGCGTCACATCAATTAGGAGTGACGAATCTTGCAATTCACTCCAGCTTTCGCTGTAAACAAGACTACATCACTTAGAAAAGATAGAGCTCGTCTTTTACCCAAGACGCTCGAGGTCCAAATGCTGTACCTAAAATTCTAAATTTTAGTCGAATTAAGTGAGATCTAATTGAAAAATCATCAGATATTTGAAAAAGCTGTTATTTTCTCACCCACAAAATCTAAAATAGTCTGTTTATTTTCTTGACCAACATTTTGTTCAATAGTTAGTCGAGGTGGAGAGCACTGAGAATGGTAATGTCAATAACTGTAGGTGCCAATTGTGATATACTAGGGCATATTACTGTTACATTGTAGGCCTAATGTAGAAGATGAGGAGATATTAATAAATGAGACTTTTTATCAGATTACGATGCCAAGGATTTTTGCTAGGAGTCAAGTGTTGAGTTTTAACAAACCAAGAACTCAATTTTAAGTCATGAAGCACAACCACAGAGCAACCGTGACCCAGTTCAACCATAACTTTGCCGAACTGAGCGTAAGTCTATGAGCTAATCATTTAAATTTGTAATTAAAAACAATCAAATTGAATAAATGATGGATCAAATTACCATGCAAAAGATGTGCGACTGGTAGGATAAAATGGATGGCAGGAATAAAATGCAGGCCTTTCAGGAAATAAAATTGATACCGCTACTGCAAACTAGCTCCAAAAACTGCGAGCCACCCAAAAAAATAAATAAGCCCTGTTGGTAGACAGAGAACGTCATGCGATGAATAATGGCATCAATCAACTGCTCTAGATCAAGGGTACCAAAACTTTGTACTGTTTTGTTTTAAATATATATTTTTCTCAACTGACAATTATGATATCACTGTAGTGATAAGATAAAGTGCTTTGTTGCTAGTTTGAATCGCTGGTACGCAGTGTTTAGGGCTGTATCGGCAAAAGTTGTGACTGGGTTTTGAATTTTGACACGTTCTCATTTGATAGCTTGCGATCTTTGTATACATCTTTGTACAGGGCCTACATGCTTAGGCTAATGGCAGGTTACATCAATGGATTAGATCTACTCCAGGGCTACCTGTCAGATTTCAGATATTTTTTTGTAGCACTTCCATGCAACACAAATGGTTTTGTTAGTTGCTTCATCCGGAAAATACATAAGAATCATCCATGCTTGTGGTGGATGACTTACAAAACCCTTCAACATGGCTTTATTTTAGCTCTTCATTCGTCTCTATTCCGTCCGAATCATGCATTTTTTATCTAACTATTATTATAGCTTTATCGCACATAGCTAATTTTATTGCATTGTTATTTTGCTTGAAGCAAAACGACTGGAGATGCACAGTAAAAACATTTTTCTTCGGAATATGCGGAGTGGAAAAATTTTTGCTGACAAGGACTATTTGCAAGATTATTAAGATTTGTCAAATGCAATTTCCAATTCCCAAGATTTTCATGATTGTCCTTAAAGCAGCAAGTCCGAGATGACCGTAATTATGACACAGGAAAGATAGACAACAAAATCAATTGCATTTATATGGTAATAAGGTCAAAAAGTACATTAGACCAGAGGGCAATCTTCGGTCACTGATCATGCGCTATGACAAGTGAAAAGTAACAAGTGATTTCAATTCTTCGACATGATCAGTTGACAAGTTGACAAGTTTATTTCGATCAGTAAATTTTGACCAGTGATTGAAGTCTTCGACTTGATCAGTAATAAACTTTCACTTGTCATAATCACGCATTTATGACGGAAAAAATTTTACCCATCATGCTTGCAGTATCAGTGGAAGTAGAAGTTATTCAATTAAAAAGGAATGTTGTATCAATCATATTTACAATAATGTGAAATGCAAAGTCAAGAATTTATCTAGCTTTCACAGTTTTCAGAAAGTGGAGTTTGGAATGTAAACTAGTTCATGTGAGAATTTTGGGCCCTTCGAGAATTTCACTGACAAACAGACGCGGACAGTCTTGCTTAATGACGGCTTGCTTTTACCAAGCATTTTTGTAAATGAATCTTCTGTATTTCATGCTAGGTAAATAAATATTCGATTAAAAGATGCTGCAATAGATTCATTCGTAAGTGGCAGAAAACAGGCAATGTTTAAGAAACATCGCAAGCTGCTATATTCAGAACTTTTTGTATGTTTCAGTCATCTTTTTCTACACACTAAATTAGAAAAATATTCATCAACGTAATTGATATTTTCTCATTGGTACTTTCTGTGTGAGTGTGTAGCACTCTACATGTACAAGCACCTAACAGCTCCTTGGTAATACAGTGACTTTTGAGCAAAGAAAGTTCATGAGTCTGGATCAGTGCTGGATTGATATATTGGTGAACGCTTTGCCCCATGCTGTATTAAAGAACACGACAGATATGGTGGTGGAAGTGTTATGCTGTGGGGTGGCTTTTGGCATGGCGGACGAACGACATCAGTCATCATCAAAGGCACGTTGACTGGAGAGAGGTATCTCAATGAAATTGTGCTTCCTGTTGTTGCCCCAGTGGTCAGGGTGGGGGATCTCGTCTTCCAAGACGACAACGCAAGACCACATCGCTCCTCGGCTGTCATTGCCACTGTTAGGAGATTGAACATTCAAACCCTTGACTGGCCTGCACGCTCACCTGACTTGTCACCCATTGAACAAGTCTGGGACAAAGCTTGGGCGACGAGTGAGAGACCGCTATTCACTTCCACCAGTGTCCCTGAAGATTCTCTCTGAAAGACTGACAGAGCAGTGGCTTCTCCTTGAAACATCCTTCATTCAGAAACTTTGTGAATCCATGCCATCTCGGATTACTGAATGTATTGGAGCTAGAGGGGGGCACACGCGCTATTAAAGTTGAATCTGCTACATGCGTTGTTTTTCTGTGCTAGCTACTTGGCGGAGATTGTCACTAAATTATCAAGGTATCATACATACATGTATATATACCAGTCAAAAAGAAAGAAGTTAAAGAAGTAAATGTTTCAAAAATTTTGTCAATGAGTATAATTGATATAGGACAGGAAGACCGAGACTTAAATAAGTACGAAAAATAGTTCGCTGATTGGTTCGAGAAACATACACAGCATGTACACAAAACGTACGGCCAAGGACTCATTCTGTTGACAGATGTGGTCAACTTTATTTTGAAAGGTAACGTGGATGAGCATAACTGATTTTATTAGAAGGCGCAATGCACTACAGCAAAAGATGCTAAATGATCACGGTGTTGCGTTTTACGGTGGAATCTCAATTTTTGTTCTTTTACAAGCTCGCTTTGTCTTATAAACCTCTAAATGTGGCCAATTATTTTAAAATGATCAATAAAATTATTGTTCCCATTGTAAGAATCGTGCATTTTGGATGATGTTGTTTGAATGCAAGACAGTGCACCATCACTCTACAGTCAGAGTTATTTGAATAAGAAATTTCGTAACGGTACTTTGGATTGTTAGAATGGGCGAGTAAAGTGGACTGACATCAAGGTTGCAAGGCCTTATTCCTTGCGATTTTTTCTAGGTATTCTTACCAATGTCATCTTATGGCTATTCATAAACGCTGTGTCCGGTAAATATTGGTCGTCTATTCACACTGTCAAGTCCCGCCAATTCTGCATGCATGCTATTCAATGCATTCACTCGTGTTTCTTTAGTAGGGCGTTATCGCCTCGTCAAATTTGTCAAATAGGAGGCTTCCATTTTTTCGATTCCCCGCAGCTTCGAACTTTCTGTAGCAGTCATCTCTTGGCAATGCCCCTATTTGCTGGGACTAGTCTGACTAGTCTACAAGACAGTCCACGATTAAACTGCCTATCATAATCATGAAGATCACATGTTGCAGATTTCTATGATCGAGGACAGCGAATTCAGACAAATTCATTGTTGATTTTAGAAGCACCGATGCTCTTCAGTTAAGACTTTTTAGACTAAAAACCTTAACGTCACATTTATTCTTTGGTATCATAATGATTATTACAATGATTCGTAAAATATGGATGCTATATTAGCATAAAATCGAAATGAAAATCTATGACGGAAGAATCTCCTGTAGAATTTACCTATGGTTTGTTTCACTATACTTTGCACCACTTTTCGACCAATCACAGCGCCGCATTAACCAGTGGTCTGCAACAGGATTGACTTGTCATATCTTGACAGGTGGCTGCTGATCAAACCGAAGGATTGAAATCATGGCCACTTGTCAAAATCAACTTGTCATAAATCACTGGTCACTTGTTACTTATCCTAAACCGAAGAATTGCCCCCAGTAAGATGTGCGTAACAGAGGAAAATTTTGTACATAAATTAGTTAATAATTTCATCAAAGCATAATTAACTTGAAGCTTTAGACCCACTTAACCCCTGTGCTCAACACTCTTTTAAATATTGACTTCTCCATCCGAACTTAAATATGAATCAAATTGATCTTGACACATAAGATAAACAACTTACACCTTTAAATTATTCAAGCGGATAATTAAACGCACCCACCGCATCTTTAAAGTATCTTTTTTTGATTTCAACATAGCAAATTGGACAATCCACTAATGAAGTATATTTAACCAATAGAGCAAAACATGGAATTCTACATATTACAGTGAGTAAACTTTGCTGCTAGTCATAAAAGCCCAACGTGCCCCATTTAGTTTGAGCATTGCATGCGAACATGCTAAGATAGGCATTGAAGTGATATTTGCCACACCATCAGTTAGCTTGACATTCTACATATCACTATTAATGGGTTCATACCAGTCTTGTGACACGAAAAGATCAAAGGCAATATCAGTATTTGATCTGATTAAGTCAAACTCACTGAGATGGAAATTGTGAAGCTATCGGTGTTGACAAATGGAACAAATGTCACCTATCATTCCTATGTAAATTATATAGAAGACATAAGACCTAACGTAACATAAAGGATAAAGTTGGAAAATATGTGCTGTCTCAAGTATGGAACAGTTTGCAAATGAAATAAGCTTTTGACTTCTATTTGTTGACATTTAGTTTGCTATAATTTAAGCTCGTGAACATAGCACTGAAGATCAGCAGGAGTTAGCGACGATGATGAAGTTAGCGAAGTAAGTAGTAAGCAAGTGACAAACACTCGACCGGCGCCCCCCCTCTGGAACGGCAGAGTGTCGTGGTCGGCCGCCGTGGTGCTTCGGGTCTGAGTCCCCCCCCCTCTGGAACGACAGAGGTTGTGGTCTGTCGTGGTGTGTCGGCCAGGTGGGTTCCCGTTCACAACATGTTCGCTGACTCCCCCCCCCCCCCTCGAAAACGACAGAGTGTGAGACTCGGATGTGTTGGTCTCGTATGGGTTGACGTGACCGACCGCCTAGGTTGACGTGGCCGACCGCCTAGGTTGACGTGGGCGACCGTCTAGGTTGACGTGGGCGACCGTCTAGGTTGTCGTGGATGGTGAAATGGCTGCCAGATTCGGATTCAGCGTAAAATTCTGCATCGGTAGGGTGAGTTTCAAGGCAATTGGCGAGAAAAAATTTTTCTTCAAAATTTTAACAGAGTTAGAATTTGGGACGTTTTGGTGTGTAGCGCCCAAACGAAGCATCGGATGAGAAAACGGAGGCCAGATTCGGAATCTACGTGAAATTTTGGGTTAGGAAGGATGTTTCCAGCGAAATCGGAGAGAAAAAATTTTCACTGACGTCCCCCCCCCTCTGGACAGCTTGCTTCGATTTTGGCTTCTAGTGGACGGATTTTGTCGTGCGATAGCTCGTTTGAAAGCTAAGAGTGAGACAAATTCAGTGAAAGAATCGGCTTGTTCCTATCTGCCCTCGTTTAGATGTGAGACGCCATTTAAGATTTTGGGACATTGGCGAAAAACGACAGAGTTAGAATTTGGGACGTTTTGGGCTCTAGCTTCAAAACGAAGCATCGGATTGGAGAACGGATTTCAGATTTGGAATCAGCGTGAAATTCTTTATCTGTATGGTGAGTTTCAAGTCAATCGGAGAGAAAAAATTTTCAACATTTTTCGAAAAAACGACAGAGTTAGAATTTGTGACGTTTTGGTGTGTAGCGCCCAAACGAAGCATCGGATGAGAAAACGGAGGCCAGATTCGGATTCAGCGTGAAATTCTGCATCGGTAGGGTGAGTTTCAAGTCAATCGGAGAGAAAAATTTTCGCTGACGTCCCCCCCCCTCTGGACAGCTTGCTTCGATTTTGGCTTCCAGTGGACGGATTTTGTCGTGCGATAGCTCGTTTGAAAGCTAAGAGTGAGACAAATTCAGTGAAAGAAACGGCTTGTTCCTATCTGTCTTCGTTTAGATGTGAGACACCATTTAAGATTTTGGGACATTGGCGAAAAACGACAGAGTTAGAATTTGGGACGTTTTGAGCTGTAGCTTCAAAACGAAGCATCGGATGGGAAAACGGATTTCAGATTTGGAATCAGCGTGAAATTCTTTATCTGTATGGTGAGTTTCAAGTCAATCGGAGAGAAAAAATTTTCAACATTTTTCGAAAAAACGACAGAGTTAGAATTTTTGCGATGGTCAAGTTCATTTGATTCTATCATGTCAGGACTACACACATTTGATTTACAAAACATGTTTTGAATACTCATACGATGAAGTTCTTACTTTCATTTATTTCTAACGTACACACTGTTGAAACTTTATTTATCAACTTGTAAACTGTGAAACTTTATTTTGTTTCTAACATATAAACAGCTGAAACTTTATTTCTAACGTACACACTGTTGAAACTTTATCTTTAACTTGTAAACGGCTGAAACTTTATTTCTAACGCGATTCTATCATGTTAGGACTACACACATTTGATTTACAAAACAGGCTTTGAATACTCATACGATGAAGTTCTTACTTTCATTTATTTCTAACGTACACACTGTTGAAACTTTATTTTTCAACTTGTAAACTGTTGAAACTTTATTTCTAACGTACACACTGTTGAAACTTTATTTTTAACTTGTCAACGGCTGAAACTTTATTTCTAACGCACAAAGCGCTTAAACTTTATTTCCATCATACACACTATTGAAACTTTATTTTAATCTGTAAACTGTTGAAACGTTATTTTCATTTACAACTAGTAGAATGCTGAGTCTAACTTGCAAACTAGTAAATCCTACGATCGAACTTTACAAACAGATAAAACTTTATTTCTAACGTAGACACTGTTGAAACTTTATTTTAACTTGTAAACGGTTGAAACTTTATTTCTAACGTACACACTATTGAAACTTTATTTTTAATTTGTAAACTGGTGAAACTTCATTTTATTTCTAACATACAAGCTGATAAAACTTTATTCTAAACTTGTAAACTGGCGAAGCTTCATTTTATTTCTAACATACAAACAGATAAAACTTTATTCTTAACATACGCACTATTGAAACATTAATTTTAACTCGCAAACTATTGAAACTTTATTTTTAACTTGTCAACGGTTGAAACTATGTTTTATTTCTAACATACAAACAGATAAAACTTTATTATTAACTTGTAAACTGATGAACCTTCATTTTCTTTCTAATATACAAACAGATAGAACTTTATTCTTAACATACACACTATTGAAACTTTATTTTTAACGTGTTAACTATTGAAACTTTATTTTTTAACTTGTAAATCGGTGAAACTTTATTTTATTTCTAACATACAAGCAGATAAAATTTATTCTTAACTTGTAAACTAGTGAACCTTCATTTTATTTCTAACATATAAACAGATAGAACTTTATTCTTAACATACACACTATTGAAACTTTATTCTTAACTTTTAAACTGGTGAAACTTTATTCTTAACTTTTAAACTGGTGAAACTTTATTTCATTTCTGACATGCAAGCAGATAAAACTTTATTCTTAACTTGCAAACTGGTGAACCTTAATTTTTATTTCTAACATATAAACAGATAGAACTTTATTCTTAACATACACACTATTGAAACTTTATTTCTAACATACACACTATTGAAACTTTATTCTTAACTTTTAAACTGGTGAAACTTTATTTCATTTCTGACATACAAGCTGATAAAACTTTATTCTAAACTTGTAAACTGGCGAAGCTTCATTTTATTTCTAACATACAAACAGATAAAACTTTATTCTTAACATACGCACTATTGAAACATTAGTTTTAACTCGCAAACTATTGAAACTTTATTTTTAACTTGTCAACGGTTGAAACTATGTTTTATTTCTAACATACAAACAGATAAAACTTTATTATTAACTTGTAAACTGATGAACCTTCATTTTCTTTCTAATATACAAACAGATAGAACTTTATTCTTAACGTACACACTGTTGAAACTTTATTTTTAACTTGTAAACGGTTGAAACTTTATTTCTGACGCAAAAAGCGCTTAAACTTCATTTCCATCATACACACTATTGAAACTTCATTTTAATCTGAAACTTTATTTTTAACTTGTTAACGGTCGAAACTTTATTTTATTTCTAACATACAAACAGATAAAACTTTATTCTTAACTTGTAAACTGATGAACCTTCATTTTTATTTCTAACATATAAACAGATAGAACTTTATTCTTAACATACACACTATTGAAACTTTATTCTTAACGTGCACACTGTTGAAACTTTATTTCTAACTTGTAAACTCTTGAAACTTTATTTTGATATACAAACAGCTAAAACTTTATTTCTAACGTATACACCATTGAAACTTTATTTTTTAACTTGTAAACTCTTGAAACTTAGTTTTTCATATACAAACAGCTAAAACTTTATTTCTAACATATACACTATTGAAACTTTATTTCTAACTTGTACACTGGTGAAACTTTATTTTAACTTGTAAACGGTTGAAACTTTGTTTTATTTCTAACATACAAACAGATAGAACTTTATTCTTAACTTGTAAACTGATGAAACTTCATTTTATTTCTAACATATAAACTGTTATAACTCTATTTTGAAGCACATAAACTATTAAAACTTTATTTCCAACGTGTACACTATTAAAACTTTATTTCAGCTTGTAAACTGTTCAAACTTTATTTTTTATCTTGCACACTATTTAAACTTTATTTTAAAACTTGTAAACTATTGAAACTTTATTTTTAACTTGCAAACTATTGAAACTTTATTTTATTTCTAACATATAAACAGATAGAACTTTATTCTTAACTTGTAAACTGGTGAAACTTCATTCTATTTCTAACATACAAACAGATAGAACTTTATTCTTAACATACATACACTATTGAAACATTAGTTTTAACTTGTAAACTCTTGAAACTTTATTTTTAACTTGTTAACGGTTGAAACTTTGTTTTATTTCTATCATAGAAACAGATAGAACTTTATTTCTAACGTACACACAATTGAAACTTTATCTTATTTCTAATATACAAACAGCTGAAACGTTATTTCTAATGCACATACTATTGGAACTTTTCTTTTAACTTATAATCTGTTGAAACTTTATTTTGACTTGTAAACTGATGAAACTTTATTTCTAACTGGTAAACTTTTGAAGTTTTATTTTTAACTTGTAATTGTTGAAGCTTTAATTTTAACTTGTAAACTGTTGAAACTTTATTTTAACTTGTAAACGGTTGAAACTTTGTTTTATTTCTAACATACAAACAGATAGAACTTTATTCTTAACTTGTAAACTGATGAAACTTCATTTTATTTCTAACATATAAACTGTTATAACTCTATTTTGAAGCACATAAACTATTAAAACTTTATTTCCAACGTGTACACTATTAAAGCTTTATTTCAGCTTGTAAACTGTTCAAACTTTATTTTTTATCTTGCACACCATTTAAACTTTATTTTAAAACTTGTAAACTATTGAAACTTTATTTTTAACTTGCAAACTATTGAAACTTTATTTTATTTCTAACATATAAACAGATAGAACTTTATTCTTAACTTGTAAACTGGTGAAACTTCATTCTATTTCTAACATACAAACAGATAAAACTTTATTCTTAACATACACACACTATTGAAACATTAGTTTTAACTTGTAACTCTTAAAACTTTATTTTTAACTTGTTAACGGTTGAAACTTTGTTTTATTTCTAACATACAAACAGATAGAACTTCATTCTTAACTTGTAAACTGGTGAACCTTCATTTTATTTCTAACTTGTAAACTCTTGAAACTTTATTTTGATATACAAACAGCTAAAACTTTATTTCTAACGCATACACCATTGAAACTTAATTTCTAACTTGTAAACTCTTGAAACAGTTATAATTTTATTTTTAACTTGTAGACTGTTGAAACTTTATTTCTAACATATAAACTGTTATAACTCTATTTTGAAGCACATAAACTATTAAAACTTTATTTCCAACGTGTACACTATTAAAACTTTATTTCAGCTTGTAAACTTTTCAAACTTTATTTTTTATCTTGCACACTATTTAAACTTTATTTTAAAACTTGTAAACTATTGAAACTTTATTTTTAACTTGCAAACTATTGAAACTTTATTTTATTTCTAACATATAAACAGATAGAACTTTATTCTTAACTTGTAAACTGGTGAAACTTCATTCTATTTCTAACATACAAACAGATAAAACTTTATTCTTAACATACACACACACACACTATTGAAACTTTATTTTCAATCTGTAAACTGTTGAAACTATATCTTTCATTTACAAATAGTAGAACGCTTAGTCTAACTTGTAAATCTTAAAACATTTCATATGGAGGATGATGATAATAGATGAAATAGTGTCAAATAAATTAAGATAGCTTACACTTCTGATACAGGGATAGCAATCGACTGCGATCCATGTGTAAAGAGCTTGTTAGACTACGGAAGAGAGAAGTGTGTTATGTTGCGTGTGGCGCGTGAGTGTCCTCCCATTTCATTCCATTCATCAATTCGTCTCATTGATAGAGACAGGTAGAACTCATGGCTCTCATAACGTATGCAATGGAAAGTTTTAGGCAACCTTCGACAGTTGGCTAAATGTCGCCCTGGCGCGAATGCATACTACGTTGAGACAGAGGCAATCACTTGCAAACATGACGCAGAGAGGTTTAACAAGATTGATCATTGCCGAATGTCCCTTGCGGTATACATAGCTACGGGTTTCACCGCCGCCCTTTACAGGAACGCCCGTCGAAAGGAAGTATTACACCGAACTTCATTTACAACGTTCAAGTTGACTGATAGCAGATTCAACTTAATGATAGTATTCGCCAGTCCGAAGACTGCCCAGGGCAAACCGCGAGGAGGTTCTATCATGTCTTGCCCCATGGTGGCCCTTAAGAGAGCCGATGGTTCGTTCTCGGGAGTAACGTCATCTTACACCCTACCAATTCTGCTGAGAGAGTCTTTGACTCTCCCTTTGGTAGCACTGTCGACTTCCACACTAGCTGGCACATGGCTAAAAATTGGAATGTAGCGCCATTCCGTTGGATTGACAGCAGTTGCTGTCATCGGATTGCCAATCCGAGCAAGATTATTAAAAACTCTGTCTTGCTCCTCTAGCCTGACAAACTCCTCAAATAAATTTCGCGGCCTTAACTGCGGTCCGCGAGGAGAGCTGACTTGACTGTTCGGCGTCTGCATGATTGAAATGAAATGAAATGAGAGGCAGTGGTTTATATACCCCTCTAACGCGACGCAACGTTCAAGTTGACTGATAGCAGATTCAACTTAATGATAGTATTCGCCAGTCCGAAGACTGCCCAGGGCAAACCGCGTGGAGGCTCTATCATGTCTTGTCCCATAGTGGACGATTATACGGTAGTGTGTTAGTAGATTTCAATCACTGAAAAAGGAAGATGAGAATCATTTCATTTGTCTCATCAACGTTTATCATGGGAGCAATCATTGAAGGGGCATCTAATGAATTACATTTCACTCTACTCCATATCATAAAGACTAACCTTTGTCGAATGGCTGAAGTACTCTGACCTGGCGAGAGAAAACGTCACGTTGAGTATGAAGTCGAACGCCCAACATGAGCAACGGCTCAGAGGTTTCGGTCTAACAAACGACGAACAACCCGTGCAACACAATCCCTCTACGGCAGTACCCGCCGTCCCGAAGGAACGCTCGAGCAAAGGAGGTATTACAGCGATGATGTGCTTTATGAGCAGAAGTGAATCTCTTGATAGCAAGAGACTATTCAACTAGATACCAAGTCAAAACAACCTGATAGCAGGACAAATGTATAGTCAGTAATTTACACTTAGTGAGGAATGATAGATTTGAGTGTAGTGAGTGGCACTCGATCCCGTCGACAGCCCGAAGGCCTTGTACTGATCACTAGGGAAGTGAGAGATCTTCCCCGATACCCGCTCTTTACAGCTGAAGACATCATTGTCACTGCCCCGAAGTGGTAACAGGAACGCCGAGTCAAAGGTAGTGATCAGTATCTGGGATCTAACCCCTCAAAGCTGCCTTAGACTTAGCTAAATTTGAAATCTGATAGCAGATTTGAACTCAGCATACTTGAAAACCTTGAGGAAACATCCCAAGTTATTGCTTTGATCAGCTTGATAGCAAGCCGTAGAGAGCTTGATTCACCAGCGTTTTGCAATGGAGATGTTTAGAGGCCACCCATGACAAGATAGCTAAGACTCAACCGATTGGCGTTCAAAGTGCTACGTTGAGAGCTGTGTCAAATGCCCAACATGAGTTGCCCCAGCGGTTACGGTCTCAAATATGACACATTCCCTTGCCACACTTATCACTACGGCATCGTCCGCCGTCCCGAAGGAACACCCTGTCAGTGGAATATTGCAGCAAAACTCTCCGTGTCTTGCTCGCTTTCAGTGAAAAGCCGCTTATAGCATGAGAAGACTGGCTCAGACATCATTAAAAATGCTTTCATTGACTTCAGCAGGGTCGAAAACCCCAGAAAACCTCCAAAACTAGTGAATTTAAATTTTTCAACTTTTTAGCACTACTTATGAAATTTTATAAGTAGTCCATCACTTAGGGCAGGTCAATAGCGACCGAACCTTTTTTGAATCAAGTCAAACGGACTTGTAGAAGCAAAGTTACAAGCCTTTAAAGTTTTGGAGTCTTTTATGGCCTGGAGACGAAGGCCATCTCCTGGCGAACCTCGAAGTCTGACGCCTTAGCTGATATCAGCAATGAAATTTTCTAAGTCGGTTTCTTACAGAAACTCGGGATTTGGAATGTCCGAAGCTATCATCGGAGCTCAGAGAGACGACCTACCTCTGACAATCGTTCTCCTCTAAATGAAAAGTCTCCGTCGGTTCCCAGCTTATATAGTGTGTGGCGATCAGCTGATGACGTAATACCCATCATCCAAACACTAAAAATCCCGTCTATCTCCGGTTCTAGTGCTCCGATTGAGCTGGAAATACACCATTTCCATGTAGAATTTGACGATGAATCCGAATCTGGCCTCCGTTTTCCCATCCGATGCTTCGTTTTGGCTCTACAGTAGGCAGCCATCGCAAAAATTCTAACTCTCGTTTTTCCGAAAAATGTTGAACATTTTTCTCGCCGATTGACTCGAAACTCTCCGATTGACATGAAACTTACCATACAGATAAAGAATTTCACGCTGATTCCAAATCTGAAATCCGTTTTCCCATCCGATGCTTCGTTTTGAAGCTACAGCTCAAAACGTCCCAAATTCTAACTCTGTCGTTTTTCGCCAATGTCCCAAAATCTTAAATGGTGTCTCACATCTAAACGAAGACAGATAGGAACAAGCCGTTTCTTTCACTGAATTTGTCTCACTCTTAGCTTTCAAACGAGCTATCGCACGACAAAATCCGTCCACTGGAAGCCAAAATCGAAGCAAGCTGTCCAGAGGGGGGGGGACGTCAGCGAAAATTTTTCTCTCCGATTGACTTGAAACTCACCCTACCGATGCAGAATTTCACGCTGAATCCGAATCTGGCCTCCGTTTTCTCATCCGATGCTTCGTTTTGGCTCTACAGTAGGCAGCCATCGCAAAAATTCTAACTCTGTCGTTTTTTCGAAAAATGTTGAAAATTTTTTCTCTCCGATTGACTTGAAACTCACCATACAGATAAAGAATTTCACGCTGAATCCAAATCTGAAATCCGTTTTCCAATCCGATGCTTCGTTTTGAAGCTAGAGCCCAAAACGTCCCAAATTCTAACTCTGTCGTTTTTCGCCAATGTCCCAAAATCTTAAATGGCGTCTCACATCTAAACGAAGACAGATAGGAACAAGCCGATTCTTTCACTGAATTTGTCTCACTCTTAGCTTTCAAACGAGCTATCGCACGACAAAATCCGTCCACTAGAAGCCAAAATCGAAGCAAGCTGTCCAGAGGGGGGGGACGTCAGTGAAAATTTTTTCTCTCCGATTTCGCTGGAAACATCCTTCCTAACCCAAAATTTCACGTAGATTCCGAATCTGGCCTCCGTTTTCTCATCCGATGCTTCGTTTGGGCGCTACACACCAAAACGTCCCAAATTCTAACTCTGTTAAAATTTTGAAGAAAAATTTTTTCTCGCCAATTGCCTTGAAACTCACCCTACCGATGCAGAATTTTACGCTGAATCCGAATCTGGCAGCCATTTCACCATCCACGACAACCTAGACGGTCGCCCACGTCAACCTAGACGGTCGCCCACGTCAACCTAGGCGGTCGGCCACGTCAACCTAGGCGGTCGGTCACGTCAACCCATACGAGACCAACACATCCGAGTCTCACACTCTGTCGTTTTCGAGGGGGGGGGGGGAGTCAGCGAACATGTTGTGAACGGGAACCCACCTGGCCGACACACCACGACAGACCACAACCTCTGTCGTTCCAGAGGGGGGGGGACTCAAACCCGAAGCACCACGGCGGCCGACCACGACACTCTGCCGTTCCAGAGGGGGGGGGGCGCCGGTCGAGTGTTTGTCACTTGCTTACTACTGAAGTACCTGCAATGTTAATTTCATCATTAAAATGTTCTTAAGGTGCATCATCGCTGAGGGATTGACGAAATTATATTACTGTCGATGCCAATTATATACTGTCAAATCATAGGATAAATATATTTCAAGCAGGCCTATTAGAGTACTTGAATTGAAATGTTTCTTTAATTTATTTTTCATAGATGACGGAGTTAATGTTAAGTGGTCATAACAAGTGTATGGAACAAGTAAGTGTCCAGTAACATGGACAAGTGTTCAAGTTATCATTTGTTTGGAGTATTACTGATCGAAACAACAAGGCAGATGAGATTTTACTTCATTAAAGAATCTTCACTGCAAAATATTTATTAAGATGTGAGCCTGAATTTTTCACCATAAGACATTGGATTCATGTGCACACTGTTCGGTCCATAAATCACAGAGAACTGTTGAATGTAAAATGCTTTTCAATGAATAAAACTGACATTGTCGCTTAAGCTTGTTGGCTTTGTCACGCACACACGCTGAGATTCGACCTATTCAGCATTAGAAAATAAGTGTTGACATTTACAATCTGCATTCCAAATAAAACTTTCAATTGAATAAAACTTTCTGATTGAACAATTTGCCATAGTCTAACATAAAGCACGAGCTTCTATGAGCACTTCATTAGATCTTTTTTACAGGAATTTGTTTCTAAATGAAAAAAAGAAAAGGGATGATTGTGTTGGTTAATATGAGATGATTAATTCTTCCGTTTTCGCTGATTCTCATGTTAACAGTATGTTGCCTAATCCAATTCGTAGTAAAAGTCCTCTCTAATTCTTCTACAAATACACCACCCCTATGGGACGGAAACTTCTCAATTACAACCAAGTTTTAAAGAATACTTCAATTGATAAGATCAAGGAATTCATTAACAAACCTTGCTATTGCTGCAATTCTAACTTCTGCTGCAAGGTTGCTTCACATGTGGTAACTGTTGATTTGAGTATTATTTCCAACTCTAAACTTAGGGACTTGATGGCCAGGGCTACCAATTATAGAGCGTCTATTCACAAATCTTGGAGTTTTGCTAATGTCAGCGTTAAAATTACAATAGTCCCGTTTATTGAAAAGTCCTGTAGAAAATACGGCCTTAAGGATTCAGACTTCTTGGATTGATCTGGGCTGTCATTAAGATCATTGGGAATCGCATCTACTTCTAAAGTGCTAACTGTCCATCCTTACTTTCTCGCGAAGCACTGAGATCATAAAGATTGCAGAGTACCACTTCACCTGGGTATAGAAAGATGTCCTAACCTTTATGATCTTCAGCCGCATGGGCAAGCCAGGATAAACAAACGCATAACAGCCTGTTGTGCAATCCTTCAGCTTGTTCAGCCATTCTAAATATTTTTAGCTAGTTTGGACTATTCCAAGCCGTACTGACGAGGCCTTGTAGGGCAGCGCCTACGGCTACCAAGGAATTTATTGGCTTAATTTGTTCAAGTCTGAGTTTGTTCTTGAAATTTTCTTTATTTCTCTGTTCAAACTTTCTATTCTATGCCCAGGCAAACTGACACCCTGCACTTTTTATGACAATTCTTGTTTACCTACAGTTGGCTTCCACTCCACCATTCTGGTGGCCACAAGGTTTTCTCATGACGATAATTTTATTTGGCGCCTTTTGATACTAATTAACAGCTGCTTATCGGCACTTGCAATTTGGAAGACTTGTTTGTTGCTCATGCTAAGAATCCACGAGATCTTCGCCATCGAATAAGCAAACCGTAGATCGATAGGCTAAAGTAGGCATATGCAAATTTTTACTGATTCGATTCGATTCGAATCGACTAAAATTTACCGATTCGGAAGTGCCTACTTATTTTGCTAAGTATGGTAGGCCCCAATGATGGTGTAACTCCGTACCCTAAACATAAGAATTTGTTGGTAAGAATACTGATGCTTCATTTGCATTTAAGTTCCAACCTGGTTTTTACATTTGCGCAAACAATTACAGCCTCATACAATGTGCACTTGCATGTAGATGATCGCAGTGAACTTTGTAAGGTTTGGATTTATTGATTCGTTTGCGTGAACTCCATTATATCTGGTGCAATCATAGACCTTTCATACAAGCACTTCTGAATTGAGCCCGTGGAATGAAAGTGCCATGGCGAAGCTACGAGTGTGATGTACATGTATATTACTAGCATTCCTCTTTTCGATTAATAAGACCATCGTTAATAAGCTAATCAAACTTTTAATACTGCAAGGTTTTTCGATCAATAGTTTCAAATGACGCAGCAAACTTCAACTGACACCTGTGACGTAGGCAGCAACTTATTCAAATTTCTCTTCTTGTGGCTACAATATGAAGCTTTTGATACACTTTTACTTGTACATGTACATGAATTTCACTGATGTCCTACAGAAATCGCACATTATGAGTATTGCCATGATAAAAATCTATCCCAATCCCTAAACTACACCAAGCCCACACCAATCCACTTGGGATTTCCCATACCTACGGCCTGTGCATGCATCGAAATCAGAGACGATACAATGCGGTTGAAATCTCATCGATTAGTTGTTCGTTAATATCATCTGTGATATCAAAGAATGATTATCAATGAAATTGAAGAGTGTCAGTTCGCCTGTGCATAAAATAGAAAGGTGTCCTCAGACACAAATTTAGCACAAAAATTCCTTGGCAACCGAGCCGTACTGCCGAGCCCTGGTAGGGCGAAACGCAACGTCCACGGCTGCCAAGGAATTTCGTGCTTAAATGATTCAAGTCTGAGGACATCTTTCTATTAAAGAATGATGTTGATCAGTTTCCATATTTTTTAACAATTGTTTTAACTATGCAAGTTTAAAGTCAATTGTAAAAATCTATAAAGCCTAGAAACTTTCGTTATGAGATAAGTTTTAATTAAAATAGAAAAGTTGTTACAGAAAAGAAGAATTAAGAAATTGTATAACAGAACAGATTGCGAATTATTAAAGTAAAGAACTATAAAAAGTAGAACAAAAGGGAATAGATGACTTAGAACTTCGATGAGCATGGGAACGGCATGATTCAAAGTGCATAGGAAAGTGCAGTCTTATAGGAACCAAGTGATGAAAAAGGCTTATGCTATCAGGCTGCAACATGACACCAAACACTTTGCATACCCTTTGAAAAGGTCGTTCATCAAGTTCACCAAGGCACATACCACATAGCATTCGTTGCTGCATATGATGTAAGAGAAGAGACGAAGCAACTTTTTCATGCGAATATTGTTTTTCTTATTATTCAGACCAACAAAAATTGGTGAATTATATTCAATAACGGATCCACTAAATGCACCGAGCATGCCCACCAGATCTGCCTTACAGACGACTTCAGCCGTCAGACGACACAACGCACAAGCTCTCTGCTGGGATTTTGCATACACAGAAATCAGAAACGTATAATTTTCATTATATGCAAATACGTACAAATAACAAGTAAAAAGGTGATGAGAGATGATAATACTTCATGAATTCAAGCGAATGACTGTATTTGCGAAGATGGCATGAAGTGAATAACCATGAAAGCATGCTCTGGTTCTTTACACATTTGTAAATTAAATATGCTTATACCATCTGCATGATTAATTGAAGATGCATTTTGACATCGCAACTTTTATCTGATGTTGCGAGTGACGGTGTCTTTGAAGCTCACCTACTTGTCATATTTGCTTCACTATACAGCTTACAGTTTATTGATCGATGTGCCAACGATTCCGCAACTAAAAATCAAGAATTGGTACACTCGGATGTAAATTCGTCCATTGATTTGAGTTTAGATTAGACAATGAGTAAATCAGCAAATTAGACTTTTCGACGGTAATTAGAACTCCTCAATAATGAAAACGACATACATTGCTCGGGACTTCGTCCGTTCTCTATTGGAGCGTACCCGGAACTGAATGAAATCACAGCGTGGACATTTGCAAAGACCGTCATGACAAATACTCAGGCTGGTTGGCTTTACACACTAGATACAGAGGACAATTCAACGTAGCAAAGTGCGTCAAGGTAACAAAAATAAAAATAAAAAAAAAACAAGCTAATGACTAGTTAATTTTCAATAGGTACAAAATATGATTTAAAAGAAAATTTTTATATCCTAAAATGTCTAAAAATTTTAAAAAATGCTTACTAGAAGGACAAACAACGCTTCTCCTCTCCTCATGTGTGATGAATTGGCGAGTAAGTCGTTCTGTTCAAAATTATGAGCTCAATAGTAGACACGTCACAACATCACGGATCAAATAGTGAAGTTTAAGTCAAACACGGAAAATAGGGGAATCATAAGATGCGCAAATCTAATTCAAAGTTAAGTAATTGAATCAGATTCGACACCATGACAAAAAATGATAATAATACTGTTAATACAACGAAATAATACTGCTAACTAAAGAACAATACAAAAATTGGATGAGATGCAATAGAGAACGGAAGAAGGGCCGAGCAATCTATGTCGTTTTCATTATTACGAATTATTTACAAATGGGCACCAACAAAGCGAATATTTTCAAGATGGAAGAGCCGTTATCAAAAATGGCTAAATAGAACGTCACAGTAATTGAGGACGAACTATATCCTCAATTGCATGCAACACAATATGGCATCAAAAAGTCGTAGAAACAAAAGTTTAGCGTCAAAATAAATCCCATGAAGCTTAGTTCTTGTGCACTAAAAATTTCGGTCAATTGCCTGCAAAGGAGAAAATACATTTGCAATTAAAGTCTACATGTATAAACACTTATGGGACACGCTGTACTTGTTGTGACGATTCAAAATTTGTGTAAATTGAAGTATAAGAAGTATTGAAGTATTGAAGTATTGTATAAACACTTATGGGACACGCTGTACTTGTTGTGACGATTCAAAATTTGTGTAAATTGAAGTCCTGTATTCAAGATCTTTCTGTCCAATCAGCACACAATGAGAGTGAACGAACGGCCTCACGCTGATATGTTATTCGCACTAAATTTCGCGACAGTTTTTCTTTAAAAAAAGAAGCAAAACATTCAGACACTTGGAGTATGCGAAGAATGGAAGTAAAAACTTTTGATTGTTCATTCAAACTCACCTCATTTAAGTTCCCATCTGACAATTCAAATGACGCAGGTTGAGCTCCAATCTGCGCCGCAGCCATAAGAAAGATTCGCGTTTTCAAATTCTATCTCTCAATAAGATTTGAAGATCGCAACCAACCGTAAATATGCTCGCCCTAAGACTGAGGCGTCGAAATGAGTTACAGCTTCTGATGCTTGCTATAGATCGTCTGACAAACAATAGCTGACATTCAGCGAGGCAGTCACTATAGATGCAGCTTTTTCGGTCGTGAAGTACCAGCCTACGAATGACTCCCATAATGAGTTCGGCAGTGTAAATGTTGAGCAAATTGCGTTTTGTTATCCAAGGCTCATACAATAGATGAATAGAAATCTGTTCAATTCTGATAATTGTCAGGTGCTTCTGTTTTCTTTTGTCTAAAATTTAGGACAATAATTTTACAATTTTCTATCATTTGACAAGCTCGGAGGTGAAAGCAATTCGAGAATGATATTCCAGAGAATATGCGGTTGGAAAATTTTAATATAAATATTTGATACTCAATCGTAAAGAACTCACATGATATTCTGCTCATAAATTCCTTTGCACGTGACATTTACGTCGCTGATGAGTATATTTTATATCTGCATCACTCATTCCAGACAGAAATGTCGAAAATTCAGAACATGGAAACAGCGATCCATTTATAGAAGCACAAAGTTTATTCTCAGATTTGCATATTTCATACAGAACATGATCAACAACTCTGTTGGCAACAATTCATTGAAAAATAATCTTGCAATCGGATTCACTTAAAAACCGTTGAGTTGAGATTTGAAAAAGTTGTAATGTGGTTTAATCATGTCATGGATCAGATGACAGGAAAATGGCTTTATTGAAAGTTCATCGCGTACAAGTTTAATACACAAATGTTTATGTATAAATGCAGGTATCAAGGCGGTGGATTCGGTCGATATACAAACTTCAATCATAGCCCGCCCCATATATTAGCAGACTCATGAACCAATATCCTCCTAAGCCTAAACGGATTAACGATGTCTTTCGTCAAGATCTCCTTTGCCCAGTAGCCTACACATGGTTTGCATGGTTTATTGTGATAATCATATTGTCAAATCTCCTAAATTAAAATCTCTCACTGAAGGCATGCCGTGACGTGAGGAAACGACACTCGAACCGTATAGGTATATCAGTCAATAAGGAAAGATTGTATTGTCATCAAATTTTCAGAGAAGCTATGAAACATGTGTTTTCTAAGCTTGGAGGATTTGATGTGGAAACGATATTCTATCCGTAGCTTGTAACACATTTCAATTCTCTATGAAACGATCTGGATAACTCCTGATTGGTTCATTCTTGTTTGTATTAAACCGAATGGTGTGATGCTGTGAATGTGCCTCTATAGACTTGGGACGGTGTTCGGAATTATAGCGCAAGTCTGTTACATATTCCGGCAACCGGTCAATCGTGTTTTTGAAGATGAGAAAAGTTTTACTATCTTACTTGTGCATGTAAACACTTAATTGAAATAGCAAATCAAGGAGGTACACGTAGGTAATTTTTTTCATACCAAGTGTGCAGCCTGCATACAGATGAACATAAAAATGAATAAAGATAGTCCATTAATTTCCTCCACGATCCAGAGATGTCATGAATATATTGAGTTCGATCGGAGCTTGCCCTCGTTCACTAAGAGCACAAACAAAACTGTGGGAGATGACAAAGATAACCTAATTGTCAAAATCTATTTTTTGAGTCAGCGATATAAGACTAATGGGAATCTAAAGATTCTTAACTTTCGATGTGATGTCGCTTACTATCATCGTTTGTAATGAAACCTATAGTGTTTTTTTCTGAAACATTTATCGCACTATCATGTCAAACATGGCCCCAAGGACGGAAGTAGATGCATAATAATGATAAGGACATCTTTATTGACTCACAATACTAGTTAGGTGATAATTACTCGGTGAGTGCGTCACACAAAACAGCATGAAAATAATAAGGGTCGTTTCGGAGGTGAACGTAGAGGACATTGATTTCGCTTTGTGGGATTGCGAGACGGGAAGCACTCACGTAAAGGATGTAGGGGACTCTGAGTAATCTTTGCAGACAATATCCGACATGAAGATGGAGAAAAGGGCCTTTAAGATCATCGGTCTCTCACCCCAATCGCCCGTTCTCTCCAATCGGGTCAGCTTACTAGATAGACACAAAGGCATATTACAAATTGCAGGATGGCAACACATGAACAGTCGTCGGACGAATGCGTTGTAAGCTTTCACAATGTTTCTAGATTTACGCATTAGACGTAGAACGAAGAGTCGCTTTGTCGACTTCATGACCATGTACTCGACTTGTAAATTCCACCTCATAGTCCGGGAGCTAGCGTGAAGTTGTGCAGGGAACGATGTAGTACATAAAACTTTCACATAGCATAGTACACCTCTAACCTACTGCAAAACTTCGCGTCTGCCGGATCAGATCATTTGCTTTTAAGAAATATAGAGGATAACACAATCCTATGTATTTCCAGTGGTAAAATTGGGACATTTACGGTGTTGACTCCATTTTTTTCGAATTTTTGCTCATAAAAGTTACACAAATTGGTATTTTGTTGAACTGGTTATTATAGAAATCATCTACAGATCATGATCTTTCAAATGAGTTATCATTCAGTGACAGAGGATGAAGTAAAGTGTACAAACAGACACTTTTCGTTGGTGTAACTGCAAATTTTAACATAGAAATTTCAGGAAAATTGTTGATATACTTTAACGAAAAGTGTCTGTTTGTACACTTTACTTCATCCTCTGTCACTGAATGATAACTCATTTGAAAGATCATGATCTGTAAATGATTTCTATAATAACCAGTTCAACAAAATACCAATTTGTGTAACTTTTATGAGCAAAAATTCGAAAAAATGGAGTCAACACCTTAAATGTCACAATTTTACCACTGGAAATACATAGGATTTTGTTATCCTCTCTATTTCTGAAAAGCAAATGATCTGATCCGACAGACGCGAAGTTTTGCAGTAGGTTAGAGGTGTACTATGCTATGTGAAAGTTTTATGTACTACCTCGTTCCCTGCACAACTTCACGCTAGCTCCCGGACTATCATGTCGTTGGACAGAATAATGCCAAGTAGCTTCACAAAAGCGACTGTGAGAAGGCATTCGTTGCTGTTAAAGATTCATTTTGGAAGGA
Source organism: Prostheceraeus crozeri (assembly GCA_907163375.1). NCBI lineage: Eukaryota > Metazoa > Platyhelminthes > Polycladida > Euryleptidae > Prostheceraeus > Prostheceraeus crozeri. The sequence goes on from CAJQUW010010249.1 coordinate 29,151, forward strand.
CGATAAAATCTCTTCTAATAATGTGCAGTCAGAGAATGAAATATTTTGTTTATCTGCTTCGGTTTGCTAGAAGTGTGATTAATACGAAATTGACGGCACATAGAGGAACCTATTAAGTGGGCAAAACGGAATTCCTTTTACCTTACAGAGATAGAAAAAAAGTCGTGCGTCGCTTGCGGATTAATGTGAGTTCCAGCAAAGTGCTTCGATTGCCAAAATTCCTTCAGATTCGAAGAATTCAGATCACTGCGCACAAGTTTTCTCCATAATGTTGGTCCTTCCGATCATCATTAAAAAAGCAGCAGGCGTACGAAAATTAGTTCACTTGATGTCTTCACATCCTCTCCTCAGCATTTCTCACTGTGTAGTGCATACATTGAATCGAAGCCAGGCATATGTGTTTTGGTGTGTGCGAAGTGATATCACAGCACGCATCTCTCACTGGCTCTGGTGTCCTCTGCTGACAGCTTATTGCTTCCCATTTCCAATGGCGAGCGATACACGAATTATCCATTCGAGAAGGAGCAAGTTGTTTAATTCTGTGATGTGCTATTTCGGTATTAAGGTTAAATACAATTCTTCCTTTCTAGGAAACCGAAGCGCGCGCAGATGAATCTAATTCTGTGTGTACAGTAGTCCATTATGGAGCACCTAGAAGGATTGTCTTGGAGCCCGATATTGTTGGACCAGTTTATCACGTGATCCCATTCGCTTTGAAGTGAGTCTTCTCTTGAATTGCGGATGAAGTGCAGGATTGTTACGTCGTCGGCGTATTTGATCATTTTACTATTGTCACATGAACTAGTACCGGAACCAGAGAAAGCAGCCAACGAAGAAAGGGCGATGGAGGATGCAGAAAATTTGTTCACACTCAACATCATGATTCTCGCTGACTTCAAAACACGACTTTGTTCACCGCACTCATACTGTCCTAGGGAATGGCACTGATAGTGAACGGCATTGTGTATTATAGTCTATGGGCCATCATTAATTTCTCACAATGACAGAACAAAAAGTTAGCGCGAACTACATGTAGAAGAATTCAATGAGGCACTCAATAATCCCAAAAACAACTACTGATATAATCCGAAGACTCACTGAAATGTTAAAATGGCTAAGCTAAGGAAAACCAATCATTAATTAGAATATACGCACCAGCGTTCATGTAACCTAAGCCAACTATTATTTGTGCGCTTGGCTACACGAACGAACGGTTTGGAACAGGCACACAATAAGGCACTCATGCATCATGGTAGCGTGTTTACTACTGTGTTAGACGCGAAAATCTTTAGTTACCGGTGACAGTTTCACTCAGTCCCAGTCTGGGAAGCTGACTCAAAATTGGAGACCCGTATAGCATCTGTGATCGCTTAAATCTGAATGTCCCCATTATTTGTTTCACCATGCTCTCTTTTACATTATTATAGGAAATCAAGTACTACTCACATATTTTTAGTAGTAACTTAGTAGATTTATTTAAATATTAAATATTATTAAGAATTTTAATTTTCTGAAATAATAAGAATCTAAAGTTAATTTCCGAAAACCCAATTACCATGTCTATTTCAATATGAAGACGACAGAATTTTTTAATGACAATTAGCAGATAGTGTGAGCTATCATTCAGCTTCATCGTGATGTAAAGATTTTTAAGATTTGTTGAATGCACTTAGAGATACAATACTAATAACGTTTGCCCAAAAAAGTTGCTGAAAAGGGCTGACACATTTTTTTCATTGATGAAGATGCTCAGCTTCAATTAACTTTATATCATGTAAAGGGTTGTGTTTAGTAAATTAAATTGGCAGAGCGTTTAGGTTGTGTCTTGTCAGTTGTGGTCAGCAGATTTAAAAGTATGAATGCTTGGTCAATTTATTCCCCGATACCTAAGCAATACAGAAAATTAAGATTATCACCATTGAATCAGGCTCGTGTTAGGCTTTCAGATGATGCGTTTTTTCGAATTCGGACAATTTCACTTAATTTACACTTTACCTAATTTTACTGCTTTCTCGTTGACAAGGACTGTTTTGTCACGAGTCATGTGATCGCATACACCGGTCTTGCAAACCATAAGGGACTGAGAAGCGACATAGGATCGATTTTCACATTGTAAACTTACTTTTATCAGCATTCATGTATAAATATCTGGAATTTAAACAATTAATGAATCCTACTGTGAAAACACGAGTGTTTCTTGTTGTGTAAAGAGCGGTCATTTGAACGTCTTCGACCATGCAACCAGTCATGATCAAGACAAAACCGCAAATATGTTTGAAATAAATCACCAAGCAAGCAAGCATCTTGTCATGTAAGAGAATACCCATGCGAATGAAGGCCAAGCACTACAGAAATAAGACCGTTTATGACCTTAATGTGGGTGCGAGTGGTGGCTGGTTCGCAGGCATATCCAGAAGATGTCAACCAAAGTGACAATCCTGCGAAGGGTGGAATTGACGAGAGTTGACCACATCCGGAAAAGCAATTTTTGACGGTGAGAAGGAGTGGCTCTTACATAGAGCAAGTTGAGAGGCAACCATCTTCCCTGGTTTGCTTGCGACATGTGGGATTCGCCCAAATCTCGTGAGACGTGGATAGGGAGACTGAAAAGAGCGTGGAGAAGACAAGCGTTGGATGCCATATGAGGACTGTGGAGCTGACAGCGTGACGCAGCCGACTGAGGTACATGGAGGATGAGGACAAAGCCGATTCTGCCCTCAGATGGGAAAAGGCCACTAAGGTGGACATAGCATAAAGCTGCGCTCGCAACTAGGCACGATAGACGAAGATATCCAGTCCCAACGTGTGTTCCCATGCCATCGGCCTTCACTGCACGATGGACTCCTAACTGTAGGCCTACAGTTGCTTGCATAATGAAATCATTAAATTGATGCCATCTTAATTTCAATGAATCTTGAAGCTTTAATTGCATATCACTTATTTGAGCGTAGTTTTCCGTAGATTTCGAGTGTCAATTGACAATGAATATGCGATGTTGATTTGTGACGACTAATGATCTTAGTCAAGGAGCTGAGATCATCCTAATCTCTCAGGAAAACTCTGAAACAGATGACTCTGTCGTGTTGACTAGTCTTTCAATCATGGGCGAACGCAGATGCGACAAATTCAATGTCATCACTTGCGAGCTGAGTATAATGTCTGATCGCTGGAACATTCATTGAAGCAAAGACAAGGAAATTTCTGAGCCCCCCTCTCTCAATGTATCTAAGAATCTATTAAACGATTCATTACTCAACCGACAATTGGCATAAGCCCACGCTCTTTACCTGCGTCACACGTACAGCCCTCTCATCATGTATCTCTAGGAAAACATCTGCGGTTTTAGTGCGGGCAGCAAATTCCAAGCTCACTTTCTGAGCGTATGTACATTGTCGGTAAACTGTAAGGGAAGCTATCAAAAGCAAATGAATGCTAATTTGAGTGATGACACTTTTACTTAATGAATACTGGTAATTACTTTTGAGTCTTCGGAGAAAGCCCCGCAGGCACGGAGAATGCGCCACTGGCATCACCGCATGTATATTATGTCATGTACACTGCATATGTTAATATCATCGATAGAGAAGTCGAGACAGGGGAGGAAACTTTAGAAAAATGCTCAATATTACGCGAAAATATAAATAGTTTTGACTTTTTAGCTGTATAATACGCGAATTGCCAACTTTGCGGTTCGCCATAAAAATATTCACAAAGCGACTGCGCACAGGTTGAAAACACATTTGAAAACACAGCCACAACCCGAAGTATATTCGCTTTGCAAACACGACCCCCAACCAAATTCATATTGGGTCGAATCCACATGTGACGAACTTTGACTGTCATGTTGAAATAAAAACCAAATTTTCATAATGCACTAATTCTGTACTATACACATGTCTAAGCGATCGCATATCAACACTCATTCAATGAAAAGATGATTTTCATATCTTCTTTCAGGCAGGGTAAAATCAACAGTCAACGTGGCTTCCAGTTATGAATCGATGTGAAAGCTGTTTAGATGCAACAAGCGTAAATTAGATAAAGACTAACGATGAATGATTTCCACTAGATTAAAATTTGGATTTCATAATCACCTAGCGCTTTCTCGATATCTACAAAAATTGCGTTGACACTTTATCCGTGACTATTATTGATGAGCGTTTCTGTTTTTAGTTCATTTAAATAGTCATTTGGACGGAAAACGAATGAAAATAGAAAAAATAATTGTCTCACTAACATGAAAACGTTGTCAAGTGAATTAAAATTCAGAAGTGATGCGAAGAGTTTCATTTCATAAAAAGGCACCAGGCCCATTACTAGGAGTTCTAGGATATTCTTTGTCGCACAGTGTAAATATCTGACAACCAAAACTAGAGAAGCAAAAAGGCACGCCATCGGTACGTGTGTCATGCGAACAATGAAGGCGAAATCAATGATGTGGAAAAAACGAAAGAAAAATAAAAACGTTGATACGAGTGACAAAATTAGCTCTAATTACAGTTCCATCACCTTTGTCAACTTTTACATTTGACTTTCATCTGCTTCAACCCGTGGATAAACTGTATCATCTTCATGATCAAATTGTCGTTCAGACTTTAGAAGTAAGAAGAAACTAAAACTAAGAAATGTTCATGTTCATACAGTGCTAAGTTCTTTCCTTACGCATCCATGACGTCAGCGCGTGCAACTATGTGTCGAAATACACTGACAGCGTTAGTGAACAACAAGAAGTTAAAAAAGCATTCAGCAGCTGCAATACAGAGGCAATACAGTTACAGATATTGCTGATCCTTCAAAAGTGTAGGCCCCACAGAGACTTGAACTCGGATAGCTGGATTCAAAGTCCAGAGTGCTAACCGTTGCACCATGGGTTCAAAAGTTTGTATGTTGCCATTATTAATGATTAAATCTCTGCAATGGAACTTCTAGTGTTTGGTAGCTTGAGGAAGCGTAAATATACAATGTAATGGCTTCACAAAGTCTTAGCATTACTTCAATGATTTCGAAAATAAAACCTTTAATTTTTCAAGCATTATTTGATTTTCTAGCTTTGGTTGTCAAATGAATTACAGTTCACCAGTCATCCAGTACACGATGATAGGCTGCTTTCTAAGCTCATTTTTCTCTTCTATGATGCAAATGGAGAACTGCTTCTGATAATCGGAGGATCGCCGAAAGTATTAGCGTATGAGTTTTTCAGATAACGGATGTAATTCTGCATGCTTCTGTTTGAAGATTCTGATTGTTCAAGGCGATCTTTCAAGTCATGGAGTCTTGAATTGAATCTTCTGTCGGCTTCGTCTCGCTCCCTTCGTAATTTGGCCATGTCTGCACGCGTTTGCATCAGTTGAGAGTCGAGTTCAAGAACACGAGATTGTAGTTGACGTTCCCGTGCATTTTGTTTGTCTCTTGAAGCTTCGCTGTGTCTGCGCGCTTCAGCCATCGCAGATTCCAACTGTCGCATCAGAGAGTTATTTTCTCGAGTCTTCTCGTCGACTCGAGCCTGACATGCCTGGATGCTATCCTCTCTCTTGGCTAAGGACGCCGAAAGTTCTCGATTCAAGGCTTCGGCGTCTTTCAAACGTCTTTCAGACTCCTCTGATAGAGTCGTCATGCGCCTGAGGAAAAGAAAAGAAAACGTTAATCAGTGCAATCCAAATAAACTCTAAGTGCTTGCGAGAAAGAAAATTCGTGAAATTATGCTGTACAGTTTTTACGACTGAAATAAATGTGCACTCCTTCACTGCATTCAATGTTTGAATGCAAGATGGGTCATATATGAGCGTCTTAGGTGATTGTGATAACGTAAATTTGTTAGCATACATACTTGCTCAACTTCTAAAAAACGATTTTTCTGCACTTACTGCCTTCCATCATCCAATACGGTGCATTTAGATTTATTCGAATCCACTTTGAGCACAGTGCGGTATGTTTCATCGGTTCCACACCATTGACTTGCGTGATTGATGTTAGGATGTTTTTGATGCGGTGGCAAGTCGTGCCGCACCGCGTGCGCTCTGTATGCAGTAAATTATTACTCAAAAGATCAAATTTTCATTGATAAAAAATATAAGGATACATGTATGAAGAATGCAAATCTTCATCGATCATTCAAACGCATCAACTGTGAGCATCGCGAAAATATGTGACCGACAGGGACTTAACATCTAATCCTTTCTGCATTGATCAACTTGTGCTATATTATTGCAGAGACAATCATGTAAGGTGACCATGAACGGAGGCAATCCCCATCGCATCTCCTTAAAAACAAAATACATAATCTACGGGTAGTTCATTTCTACATGATGCGTGATCTGCGTGGCACAGTGGTTAGGTGCTTGGCCTAGAGATCTTTTGGTCTGAACTTCTGAAGATCGAGACCCGAAAGTGTCATTGGAAGTGGGCAGGAATTTAAAGCGTCACAATGCTACATCTAAAGTCTGACTGTTTCAGTACCATTCTAACCGCAGTGAGAGAGTCACAACAGCCGTTCATTTTTTTATTTTATGTGCTACAGCAGTGGTGTGCAACGCATGGCCCCTCGAAACATATTGGGTGGACCGCCACCGCTTCTCATATCAAAAGTGGCTCGTTGACATTATTTGAATCGGTGATGTGAAAATGACTCACTCCGACTTCGACCTTTGAGAGATGCTTCTAAGTGTGAGGGATCCTCTCTAGAATTTGTGAAACCATTAATCAATGTTTAAATGGGCAATACGATGGCACAAAAAATCACATTTGAATGATGCAGCCATACTCCTTTTGTGATAAATATCTTCCGGCAAAAGTGCAAACTGGTCATCACCTGTGCGATCACCTGTCACATGGTATTCGATGTCTTGTTTCAACATGCTTCACATAGCCTATGTAATAAACCATGTTTCAATGAATCTATAAATACTCGTAGACTATAATAAGAAGACGTAGGCTACGTATGAAGGAATCCAACCATATGATTTTGTCAGGCCAACATTTTTTCAAACGTTCTTGCTGAATTTCATTTGTATACTACTACACCAATATATTTTGTACTCCATTGGTTTTAGCGCACGACTACCATTAGTGGAGCCCATACAGTTTTTGAAAGTCGTGTATGTTTGGGTGACCAATGTGGACATGTAGCATGATCAATTGTAGCATGATCAACTCTACCTTGCACGGTTTTCAGGCGGATAGCTGCACTGCACTGCACTTGCAGACCGTTGTTTTTCGATGAAATAAAATTATGTCAGTCATGTCATCAAAAAATTCAAATTACCGTTTAATCACACAAAAGCTTCCATGATTTGCTATAGGCCTATTCGCTCTTCAATACTCACATGAATTGTACAGTAGAATGCAAATTCTCATTCCTTAATACCGGGTGGGCCAAAAGTCTTTGTCGGTAAATGTTTCATTGTATTTATCAATTTATTGCAATTTCGTTCGCCACGCTTGCATGTGACGAACGGTGAAGTTGTATCACCATGCAGCGCGCATGTTGTCATATCACGTGACGCGTACGCAAGCAGCAAGCAGCGCGCATGTGTTTGCTTCTGTTTTCACTTCATGTTTTCACTTCTTTCGGTCATCAAGAATGGAGATCACGATAGAGGAAAAAGTTATGCTAACATCATGGGCCATAGTTTACGATAACTGTGAAGAAAGCCGAAGATTATTTGCGCAGAAATACAATAAGGAGGCTCCATCACGAACGACCGTATCGTACTGGAAAAAGAAAATGTTGGAAACTGGGAGCATTGTTACGGACAGACCCAGGTCCGGACGACCGGTGACAACTACTGGAGATGATCATAAGGAAATGGTTGCTCAAGCAATTGATGATGAACCCACTACATCGACAAGGCGGATGTCTGAAGAATTGGATATATCAAGAACATCGGTGAGACGTATTTTGAAAAGTGAAGGTTACCACCCATTCAAACCATTGTATTCGCAAGTTTTAACCGATGGTGATGATGACAGGCGGCTGGAGTTTTGTCAAACTATGCTTGCAAAGTATCGTGAAGACCCCGCACTACATCGGAAGCTCACTTTTTCCGATGAGTGTGTCTTCCACCTTGCAGGACATGTCAACAAGCACAATGTGCATTATTGGGGACAAGAAAATCCTCACGAACGATTCTGCAACCCTGGACGGACCCAGTCGCTAACAGTTTGGGCGTGGATTGGATATTCAGGAATGATTGGCCATGACATCAGTGCTGCAACAATGAATGCGGACAGATATTGTACCATTCTGAATGATATCGTGGTTCCATATTGCCAAAGGCACCGTGAAAAGTACTTCCAACAAGATGGAGCCTCTGCCCACTACAGTCGCGATGCAAGGAACATACTGGACCAACAGTTGAATGGGAAATGGATTGGAAGGAGAGGCCCAATTGAGTGGCCTCCCAGATCGCCGGACCTCGCACCGTGCGATTATTGGTTCTGGGCCTACTTACGCTCGAGAGTGTATGTAAATGGAGAGATATTTCCCAATCTTGACGAGCTCCGAGAGCGAATTGCTACGGAAATCAATGCAATCCCAATGAAAATTTATCGTGACAGTATGAAAAACTTCAACACGCGTTTGCAGTTGTGTCATGATCAGCAGGGCCACTTCTTCGAAAAATGAGATTGATTATGAAGTTAACTTTTTTATTCGTTTATTCTTGAATGCTGAAGCATATATACGAGTGTATTTATATGCATAATGTTCATTTATATGTAGTTATAAATTGATAAATACAATGAAACATTTACCGACAAAGACTTTTGGCCCACCCTGTATCAAAAACATTAGTTGCGCACAATACTGTTGTATACATTCACATGTAGAATTTTGTTATACAATGCGTTCACTACAAATATGCACGTATATAGCAGTCCTTATGTACACTAAAAAGAGCGGAATAAAAGAATTTTAAGCCTAATACTACCTTTTGCTATTGTTGGCCCGAGAGCCTTTTCGTGGGCCTATCCTTGTTGCCTGCTATCCCATCTTGGTTGCCCACCTCTGTGCTACAGGAAACAAGATGATAAAATTTCCATTTTAAGATAAACAATTCTATTGCGACCAAATTGCTTTTATTCCTTAACATTAATTCCAATAAGAGGCACCTGCACAAACATTTTCGATCACTTCAAAATAAATGGTGAAAAAACGTTTGTAAACCACATTTCATTAACTTACCGGTAATACTGTATTAAGCTGTGCACGCAAGTAATGAATAATTCTTCCAACAAGCGTATACGATTAATCGTTTTCAAGAACACGCTAAAATTTCCTTTGGCGATTAATTTTTCAAAACTTTGTGAACAAATAATATTGATTAAGTCTTTGACTCAAATGATCAGATCATTTGACAGAACCGTCAAAATTAGAAACGATATCAAGAAAAATATGAAGTCTATGAAACATCGATTGGGTGTTTTCATCAACAACTGAGACGGAAGCAAAGTTCAAAATCTAGCAAATAGATCGGGGTTACACGACAAGTGATCGGCAACAAATGTAGAAACAAAGTTTGGGAGACAATTATTGAACGAAGCCATGTTGAATATTGCTTGATGTAATGAAAGAGGCTGAATTTAGCAATAACTTATTATTTTCGGTAGAATGTTTTCAAAAAAATGTGTCACAAATTTCCAGTAATTATTTATGATAAATGTGGTGAAGGTAAGCTGGCCCTATCAGCATTTATGTCAGATAGACAAACAATCTGCTCTAATTTTATTGCATTTTATCGTATAAATAGTTTAATGCACATAGAAAACTATAAAAAATTGCACACATAATTTTACGCAATTCACATGCAAAAATGGTAATTCTGCAGCGTTCAATCCGTTGTACGTTATCAGGTCGTCGAGCGTAGTACTCTGACAAATTTGAAGGTTTTGAGGTACTTTTAAATTTTGAGAAGCAAATTTTCTTTTCACATCAAAAGTAACGCTCTCCATTATTTCACGAAATTCTCAATAGTTGATATACTCAAATATTCAATTTTCTCAGTCACTTAATCCTCCCAAGAATCCCGCCAGACATTTGCTGGAGAAGCTTAGTGTTGTGCTTCAGCGAGGTTATGATTTCATGCTAAACCGTCGTGCATCCTCTAAATCAGTTCAAATCTACAGTTCAAAATCCCCAATATTTGCAATAATATCCCCAAATATTGCCAATATTTGTAGCATGATGTGTTTCTTTTTGTCAAAAAGAGTTTTACGTGCCGTGCATTATATCAAAAAAGTAAACATTATGTATTTGTGGAAATCATTGCTAAAAGCTATGTAATTCGTAACACGATGATCTACATACCGGCACTACGTAGTTGTATGCGTAACTATGAATGGGTAGTGATCTGCCGACGACATTATTTTGTATTGACTAATAAAATTGAACATTGTGATGTGAAAAGGCTATGATGTGTGATCTACTTCATACGTGATGTCTACGTAATTGTACTTATGTATTCATTTTTAACTTCATAATACTTTCTTTTTTTGTCATTCTTTGTCCAGACGATATTATAATAATGAGCAATGATGATTATTATAATAGAATAATGCTGAACAAGAAATTTGCTATATTTTAAATTTGAACTTAAAATCCAATTGAACGCTTTCCTTGCAAAGTGGCAGAGTAGCGAATAACAAGTCAACTTTTTGCAACCTGAAGATACCTGACTCAGTGCAAAAGATCATTGTCATCTAAGTCGCTTAACAATTATTTATGAGACTAGCAGTTAGATTTCCGTTGATTATGAAAAGCTATCAACAAGTTGTCAAAATATGGGATAAGTGAACTTTAAAGGTCCATTCATACCAGACATCCGTCACAATTTTCGTTCAGAACATTAATAAACCTATGAGGCTCCTAACACAGAGATGCTCTGGACCGCGCCGCGTCTGGTGTAAACAGACCATAGGTTTACTAAGGTTCTGAACAAAAATTCTGCACGCGCGAGGACGCACCGCGCCGCGCCCGGTGTGAATTGACCTAAAGTGAACTGAAGCAATTTTGTTCCAACAACAAGTTTTGAAAAGCCTAAAAAATGAATAATATCTACAAACTTCTATTAGTTTAAAAAACTAAAATTGTTCTACTGATTACACAGTCTACAAACATAAAATAGCACTTTATGTATCACAGGTTTATAGCAGGGGTGTGCGTGATTTAACAGTTGAAAATAATCAGCATAAAGATGAAAGCAAAGCAAAGTAACAGATGTACTCACGGTCGGACCCTGGTTGATACAAATAAACAAGAAGTACAAGTACTAGGCGATGAAATGGAAGCATATGTATGTGATAAGGAATTACAAAGAAATCTATATGGAATTCTACATTTACTCGAGTTGGTTACAAGTGCCCGAGTGTTTTCTAATCTTCAGAATGATTTATCAATGGAAAACATAATAACTTTAATCGAATCATAACATTTTAATAGAATCATTTAAGGCCTTCAAACTCTAAACATGTAATTATCAGACAACAGGCAAAACACTCAGTCTTCATCTAATTGCGAGATTGAATTCATTAAAAGCTATGCTTCACTAAAATGTAAGTTGAGAAAAACTTCTTATTAAAATAAAATATTTCTACGCTTGTCTTTCAGGAAAAAGATGTATATACATAGAATATAGGTAATAGAGGTAGATTAAGTCGGCTACCTAAATACATGTAGAAAAGTTTGCAGAAAATGTAGTGCTACACAATCACTAAAAGTTTTACACGAAATGTGTTACAGCAAATAATAAGGCAAAAGTGACAAAGAATTTGACCTGCCCTTTAGTGACAAATAAGACGCTTATTATTTCATTGAAGTATTATTGATAAATGAAATTTGACCTTTGAACACAACTAATGCACTGGAATCAAACTGTACGATGCAAAAGCCATTTAATAAAGCGACGTACAAAACGTGAATTTCTATTTCTTTTATCGTGTTCACACGCAACGAAAGCGACTTGCTTTCCTATCAAACAAGCTAAGCTTGGTTAAGAATGTATAAAGTCTGGCCAATAAGAAAGCAAATCACTTTCGCTAGTCATGATTTGTGGGCTGTATCGCTCTTGTAGTTAAAGTACCTTTGCTTTCGCAGAGAGTTTGTTGCATAAACTTATCTTTAAGGTTAGAATTAATAATCAATTTAATGGTGATGTATTATAATGTAGGCCTGCGTCCAAAATTTGGCATGAGCATTTAAAGACAACACCAAACAATATTTTAAAGAATAATATTTAACTTGAATCAGCATGTGAAACAGTGAGGAATGTCAAAATTACAGTTGTGTGTCATGCTTCTATATGTCAAGACAAAATTCAAAGACTCGGTACGCAGACATGCATTCAATGTACTGTTGTATATATGTCATGCAACGCGAAATGATTTTTCGAAAAAATATACGATCATCAACATCACAAAACTCAACATCCTCATTTTCATAGCAAATGATAATATAAAGACAGGATAAACATATTAATACAATTTTAGTGTGACTGTAATTATTGATTAGATTGATTGTTGGTCAAATATGGAATCAATAATCAGCTTGCTATGGAATCATCAAGTGTTGTTTGAATAAATGATAGTTCAAGAGCATCGAGAAAGGAACTCGCTAATACCATGAAGCGCATTGATGAGACTTGATTGAGATTTTGCTATTGAATATTACATGAAAACGGTTCATTAAAGCCCAAACAAGCTATCTACTCTCACAGTTCTTTCAATGATCGAAAGTAATTATTCTGATGCGAAATAGATGAGCAGGGATCAAAATATAGCTGCTGAACATTTAAGGGTCATTATACTGAAAAATTCAAGGAAACATGGTCATAATTACACAGAACACGAACGATCTGATAGATCTAAAAGAGTGACAGTGTGTCAATATCAGAGCTATATTTCATGACAACTGCAAAATCCAGATTTCAAAATCACTCTTTCGTTCGCTCCTACTTCTTGTACTTTTACTTCACTTGTAATAATAAACTTATAAACAAATATTCCGTCAAATTATGCTCTTCTCAAGGGATGAGAAGAAAACTAGAGGTGGTGGTGTATCTGAGTATACAGTAATTCTTGATACTTGTTCAAATGCGCGATTTCCAATTTTCAGCACTGCGTCTTCTACACAAAATGATGTGAAATGCTATATTTGTAATGAACTCAACGCCGCAATGCAGGGTAAATCGAAAAAGTACTTATTTTATCGGATCAGAAGTAATAGAGCCAATCCAATCTGAATTTAGGAGAAGTGTCATAGTTTCATGAGGACAATAATCTCAGATTATCAGAGATCGCGATAGCATTTAGGATATCTATTTATGTAAGACTATTAATTAGCATTTGTCAATTAAAATGGTCTTTTATCAATGTTGTAGGAGTAATATTCCCGTGTACACATGCTGTGCATGTAACATGCGATTAAAATTGCATATTATTTCCGGGAAAATATTGCAACTATTGAGGAACACTTTTTAATTTTTCAAATATGACCTGCGATTTAGGCTGACTTTGATCTCATGTCATCAGCCTTCATAAGTTATTTGTTGTCTCTCTTTGCTAATAGTCACAGATCGATTGGCCTACAGTATATCATATAATAGTGTTCATTACCTCACATGCATTAATGTAAATTACGATTAGCGTATGTTGCAGCCTATTTTACTAAGTACGACAAGGCTCCTAATGTCAATCAATTAAACAGCTGTATTGTCAAAGGTATAAAGCCAACTTTCTTCATTTGATTTTGCAACATGGTTTAAGAGTCATGTTCTATACACTATTTAAAAACCTTGTTTTAAAAGATGGGTTTAAGACCTGCTTTAAAACAAGAAAGTGCCGATTCATTCAATTAGTTGTTCACTTGTAAAAGAACGATGGAAAATTATGAAGTAAAGAAAAACACTGAAATTGAAATATTTGAAAATCGAGAAATGTACATAATCTGTCTTAAATAAACATCAAAAAAATGGTTTTCAACCTTAGATACTTAGTGAGTTTCGGCAACAAGAAACCACAAAACTGTAGGCTACATTTGATAATTCATTGACACTCTTTTGCGATACGTAGTAATGTAGGCGGTAACAAAAAAGTAACAAAAATTACTATTCGAATTACCCTGCATTTTCTTGAGATATGATCCTACGAAATGTCTTTAGTTGCACAACAATCAGAAATTCTAGGAAACATTCAGATCTTACTTGTTCTCTTCTTCTGAATGTTGAAGTTTATCATAGACATTATTCAATTTTCCACTCTGTGACTCCGCCTGAGACCTGTACTCCGACAATAGATTTTCATAATGCCGCAAAGAAGCTCTCAATGATGTAATTTCGTTGTCAGCATCAGAAATCTTATCCTCCAATGTTTGTATCTTCTGACGCAGACGATCATTCTCCGATCTAGCCAAGGCAGCATCCTCTAACTTCTCTGACATCTGAGCTTGGGTATTCTCGATCTGTGAGCGCAGCTTTGATTGACTGGTCTGCGCCTGGTCCTCTAGTTCCATCACACGCTCATGTAATTGGCTCGCCTCTGATGACGCATTTACCTTCTCTCGAGTGAGTTTATCAATTCTCATGCGACATTGGTCAAGATCCGACTGAAAACAATTACGGACACAAATTTCAATTAATTTCATAGTAAGGAAGATAAGATGCTAATTATCGTATGATCGAAAATGTGCACAGTGCTACTTATAATCTACTCAGTTAAAAATGTCTTTTCAGTCACTTGATAAGGGTTTAAGTGGTTCACAGGAAAAATGCTTCAAGAGAATCCTTTCTTTTAACATCGAATCCACTCATCCTAAGTAAATGATTCATTCTCATAGTCTGATTTACATTTTTGAGATAAGAGGGGATACACTTCACCAATAAATTTGAATTTGGGTTAATCTCTTGGCTCGATCATTGACGGAGGAAATTAATTTTTGCCAAAAACTGCAATCTACGTCTCATTGGATTGACATGTGTTTTTCTTTGATCCTGCCTGCCAAGAAAAGGAACTAACTAGAACTCGGCACACGCGCAGATTCTTGGCAGGCATAGGGTGTACATTATTGTGTGGAAGTCTCATTTTCGACATCGTTCCCTGCGGAAACTCATTCTGTCTGGCGGACCATATCCTTGACCAATTGTAGTCTTGGGACAATTTCGCTAAAACCGTGATGTCTTCTTGTCAGCGCACGAATTCGCCCCTTATTTTAGTTTCAGTGTCGCACAGTTGTCAGATAAAATGCCGAAACAACAAACTTCGAGAATATATCGATTAATTATTCTACTTTCAATATTAGGACTATCACATTCATTCCTTCAATGATGTGGCCATCACAAAAGATGCGTTGAATAATACAATGCAGTTTATCAGATGGTAGGAAGGCTGCGATTAAGCACTTCAGTAAGCTGTGGAATCGGATTTGCATTTCACGCTCTGAAGATTAACCTCTCGCTTACACAAGAATAGGCAGTTAATTGTAACTTCGAAGAATTACTGATTATATACCAAGAAGTAAGTTCAACAATGAAGCTTACACCCTGCAAATTATCTAGACATCGTTTAAACCTTTCCTTATCAATTCGTCACCGATTAGAACAGTAATTCTTGTCTTGAACGGTTCTTATTCTTGATGTCACGGATCTGGAGTGGTATATTCTTGCCAGCTCTGCTCTATCTATATCTGTCACACACTCCGATCCAATTTCAACAAGTTATGTATTATATCTCATTCTTTCATATACATGTTTTCGCTCAACATTGCAGGCACTACATTGGCTAATTTTTCACAATAGACAGTCTTACTTGTATCCCGACGTACTTCCTTACTTATGGTTGAATCTTGCACTTTGTATCCACACGTGTCTTGCATGTAGCAGACCATAAAGCTACTTACATAATTGGTTTAATTATGTCTTTCATCCCACTAATAATATATTATGTCTTGATGACGTTAAACAGACTGACGCACTGTCTCTGAACCGCCTCCCCTTAAATAAGCACCGATTCTGGCACCGGTGCCGAAATGTCTTATACCGGAATTAAGCTTCTAGCATAAACCAAGTTCAAGACATAAAAAACAAAAAAAAACGCTTTTTTGTTGTGAGCTTCTACTCAGAAGCTGTCAATAATACTACTCGGCCATCAGAGATATATATCCTTCTCAGAGGCCTGGTTGGTGAAAGCATTATCTAACTACGAGAATTATGTGAAACATCTAAATCTCAGTGTTACTGTTCCATCATGCGTTCTGATTGGTGTGATGAATGACAAGTCGCATCACATTTCGCTTTCTTTTTTGGTTTAGTCTTCTATTGTCACATGAGATGGTCGAAACTAAGAATATTTATTTGGTCTTTTCAGTCTTCATACTGTATTTGGCAGTCCATTACCTACTCCGCGTGATCATGCTTGCTCGGACTAGTTTTAAAGTCGTTAAAAGCTACTTGAACAGTTCATATATTCATATGTTGACCAGTCAGATGTTGACGATGAAAGGGAAATTACATCATTAAAGAAGTCGTTCTTGAAACTCTTTCGCCGCACTGATCACTCTATTGAAAATCAATCACAACCTAGCGATACTGATCAATAGTCACAATGGGCATATGACAGTAGGGTCCATAGAATAAAACTTAAATTCACAATTTATTTTCTACGTAAAAGTTCGCGCTTTTTGAGTGGCTTTCAACCACTTTAGAGCAACTCTGTAAAAATCCATCTCAACCAATCAATAAGATCGATACTGATACATAAATCGTCAATATTCTTTGATCAGCTCAATGAGCTATTTTTAAATATCAAATTTGTATTCTGTATGAGATTTGATCTATAGAAACAACTTTCCGAATTGATGGACAATTTTTTAGGGTTAAGTAGATTTTTGAGCGCGGTGTTGAAGGATACATAGCGAGTTGCAATAACTCGATGACTGATATTTTGGATCAATTTGAACAACGACTGCAAGCATTCCAATTTACCATTTACCTGCAAGTGTCATGAATTTTCTTTTGGAGAAGAGAATAAATGCAAGAAAACGTTTTCGTTAACTAGACATTTGATACATCTTTCATGTGAAAATGTTGAATATCTGTTAATTTTCGTCGTGAATATTATTAAACTGACATAAATTGTTGGCTATTACACAGATAAATGCTAAAGTCGTTAATTGTCAAAACTGAATGGAAGCTCTATTGATGCAATTGATGTAGAATTTTATTGGCACTATTTATGATGAATTCGTCTCGCAAACGGCTCCTTGGAAACTTAACCTCACACCGTTAAACGTAAAGTGATTTGTTATGCAACGTATGTATTTCAACAACCAAAACTTCAAGACACCAATGTAGCCAGTAATTGATATCATGAGATTCTTTACTCGCAAAAATCACATAGTCATGCATGTAAATCTCAGGAACTTCATAGAAATGAAGGCAGAATTTCAAATCAAATAGTAAACTAGCAATTGCTATAAATACCGATAAGTTATGCTTGCACCAACTGCGCAATGTAGGTAAGTTACAGGGTGACGTAAGGGATAGAAGAAGTCACATGTCCAACCTTTTTTCACCAAATGTGATGTTCATCGTTACATTGCATTTGAATCTTATATGGATTATAGTCGACTTGTAAAATATACTTCTATAACCTTATTTTGATTTAAAAAGCAAACAGCGCCCTTAGATAAGTGCGTTAATAGTTCATTAAAATAAGATAATAAATAAGATAAGATAATAAATAAATAAGATAAATAAGATAAGTAAGAAATAGATAAGTCATGATGAATGATTGATAAGATCAATAGAAATGCAATACAATTTTCCTCAAATGTTCGAGTAATTCGAAGGCAGCAAAAGTATTCTTATACATTTTGTCACATACTCGTATATCTATACCAAATCCTTATATGATTATGCTTCTCTTGATCATATCGAAGAAAAGATACATTCAATATTTCGGTTTATTAGTCGATTAATTTTTTCGTTGATTGATTGATAGAACTTTTATTGATTGGCTGATTAATTGTTATTCATGATGATCTCAACGACTCATTATTTCCTTATCAATTTAGCTCAAAAGATCAACTGTAATTGTGAATCAAAAATGATGTTATCTGAGAGAAACATGTGCTTTTCATTGATTAATTCTCTTCATTTGCAGAAATTTGATCATGGAGAAAAATGTCTGATTTCAAGCATTTGAATGCTGTGTTTCTGTAATTTCAATTTAGTTACTAATTTTAATTCAACACTTGCGAATTCGCTGCTTCGATCTTCGCACTCAGACATCAAAATCGGACGCAATAATAACCCCAAATCAGAAAACGTAAATATCTAGAAATGTCAACTTAATATGTTGAAAATTATACTATGGTGACGATGATATTATTGATATAAGGAGACGAACAATGCATAAGGAAATCCATGCAAACACGTTCCTGTAAGAAATCATAAAAACAATTTACATTCGGTGTTTAAAGTCTATCTACAATGACAAGTGCGGACAATGTGGAAAACTATTCTAAAACTTGTAAAATGCCAAGCTGTAAAATAATGCGCTGCATGCCAAAATTGAAAGCTGAAATAATAGGTGTGCATAAGAACATTATTCCATGCTGGTGCGTATACTATGAAACATTAGCTTGGAGCTGTCTTTCAATTTTATGAAAGGACAAGTAAATAAAATGATGCACATGCTCAAATCAAACTTTATAGTGTCCGAAAATTACTGAAAACATTGCTTAAATATCTCATCAGCCTGCTGCGTCATTTTTGAATTATATAATTAGTTCAGTTAGTTCGGAAGCAGTATAGCCTTTGTGTTTGGGGAACTGCGAGGAAACAAGTGCATTGAAGATGCGTCGTAATAATGAATGGCACACTAGGTTGCGGTTTGATTTTATCCATAGCTTCACATGGTCTAGTTTCAAGGTAAAGAAAGTATATGCTTCTTTTACAGGAACGTAAATTCTTAAATGGAAAATTAATGCCTGATTTCACTTTACACTCAGTCGATAAAAAATATGATGATTAAGGAAAGTCCCCTTGTAAATATGGATCTTGAAATCTTAGCAACGGAACCTGCAATCAAGTTTTCATTTTCATATAACGTCAAACTTCTGTGGAAAATCGCTATAATCAAGCATCAGCAGTTGATTGTATTGGATTTTGACAATTCCGACAATCGGTGATCCAAATACTTCAAATTGAAAAGTTTCAGTCTTCGGTAATGCACAAATTTAAAACTGCGATTCCAGGTAAACATATTTCATGAATTACCTGGAAAATTTTCGCCACAGTGATTCGATTTTCAAGTTACAAGAGATATGTGTTTCTGGGAGAAAATATCGCGATTGCATTGCTGCAACAACCATTTTCACTATACTGAGTATGATAGTTTCTATCTGTAGTGAGCGTTTATCAGTCCTCTTAAAGACTATTGCCACATGTATGCACTGTATACCTTTCTTACTCATCCACTGACAATCTGTTACTTGTAGTTTTCTTTTCTTGTCGCTGTGAGATGATACAGAGACGCGCGTCACCGCGCCGCGTCCAGTGTGAATAGACCTTAAGAGTTCAAAATTCAAAAATGTCCGGTTTATTTACTAAAAATGATTCATCACGAATACAGATGGTCAGATAATTGTTTATAACAAAAAATAATCTCTGCTTTCTTCAGGTAAATGTCATATTTTGAAGCTCTCCATGGAGAATTGAAGTTTTATCAATTGATATCCACGCATGTGCACAACTATATACTTCGCACATTTCTCCTTAGTGATAGTTGATACATGAACAATTTGAATAGTCGTGTCTTCTTGGTAGCGTTCTTTTGCAAAACTATACTCGTGTTGTTAGTTATTTTGGTATTTTGTACATTCTCAATGACATGAAGTTATGAGACGAATTGACTCGGACTTATACTACCGCTAATTGGTGTTATTAGATTTCTCTGGAATATATTTAGATGAAAGCTAACGGTGTTGATAACTGATCAGTTTTAACTTAAAACTGTCATTGATCTTAATATTCAAAGTACGTAGACAATTTCAGAAACGACCATGAGACTTTATTGCAGTTTGAATGTCTGAAAAATCAAACCTATATTGAAGAGTCGTGTGTATTCAATGATACTACTTTATTTCTATTGTGCTATTGGATTGCATGGTAACACTTGCTGATTTGTCAAATTTAAATCGAACTATATTTTCTGTGGTCCATTTAAAATCTTTCACCTGAATTAAATAATTTTCCGTTTAATTAGGAGTGTACATGTACATGTATGCTAGTGACGATTATTATTTGCACGTTGTTTTAAAGTATGGTATACCGGTAAATGTGTGTAAAACAATATCTTAAAGATAAGCAAAGCACAGAGAGTAAGTAGAATAAGTAGGCTAACTTTGGAAGCCTTTATATTTTCATACAATATAAAGCTCAAAACAATAGTGCAACAAGAACAACTATTACAGACATCTGAAATTTAAATAGCGAGAAATTATCATGTGGCTTTTTGCTCGAGTATCTTCATGTTTCTCTTATGGCAATGATATGCCATTCATATCGCAGTCTGTATAGTAGCGTAAAAAGAAGCTGCCTATTTGACTGTGCATGAACTGTCGATAAATTTCAAGTAATGAGATAATTTACAAAAGTATGAAGTGTAAATGCCACACTTTGCATTGCGTAACCACTCGTGAATGCAAAATCAGAAATAAAGGTTAGTTACTATTTATTTCTTTGCTATTTGTTTTTGCTCATCATTATTCTTGTATCCAAAAATCGAAACTGTTTCCAAATGAAGATGGTGGTTACAGGAAACTTCATGTTGCTCACTTTGGTTTGTATCAAAATATGCACTTTATTACTTTTGTCTTATTCTTTGCAAACATCAATGCATGAACTTTTGCATTACTCTCTACGTTTTACTTTCACATACGAAATTTGTTTCCCATGGTGGTCTGCGTAAAAGTGATTACCATAAGTATACTACAAAAAAAATAAACTATCCATTTTCATATGATAATTTCTCGCGCGCTACATCTTTCAAATGTCTGCACATGATTTTACCTGTCTGTCTTCGCTTGTTGATTGATCTTGCAGATCACAAATAGGCTTGCCTTGAGTCAATGCCTCAAGACGCAACTGCACAAATAGTGATTGTGATGAAATAAGAAGCAACAGAATATATACCATTTCCAGCAAATAATCGAAGAGGTGTACAGAAAACATGGTGTAGAAATTCATATGTTTAAAATCGTGCTGTGCCATAGCCTACATGTAAAGCCTTACAGAATGGCATGGCTCAAATGTACATCAAATCTAGACATAAATGTAATCAAAACTGATGAAGTGATAAGACTTCCTTGATTTTCCGCAAACTTGGTAACTAGGTAAAGATGTAACTATTTTAGCACATCAATACTTAGTTTCGCTTTTGTAAAAATCAGTAGACTGGAATCAATTTTACTTCGTTGCTATGGAATTTTCTATGATGCCACTCATTTAACTATGTTTTTCAACATTTAAATCAATGTATTATCCAAATATGACGTCCCGTTTCTGAAACTGAATTTGTCAAGAATACTTGTCACTAGTAAACCGAATCAACAACAAATATTCTAGCCTCTTTCATTGTAAATGGAAAATATCAAGAAAAGAGAGTGCCAGGATTTCCATGGAATGGGCCTCCTATAGGCCTAGGATGGTCGGAGACAAAGCACTGGGCTCATTGAGAGATTTTCCATGGAATGCCATGAAGTTGTCTAAAAGTGATAATTTTTCTTCACTATGAATATAAAGAAGGAAAATCAGGATCGACTTTCTTAAAAGATCATGTGCTTTTAACTATGTTTGCCAAAATTATTTCGTCAATTGTAACATGGAATCGGAAATAGATGATGTTCAAATACAGCATTGTTAATAGGACTCCGAGATCTACTTAATATTGACATTTATTTATCCGGGTTCAATTAGAGAATTCCAACACAAGTGAAACATGTGTAGTTTCTTCATTCCTTTAACGAATTACCTGCCCATAAGGCTTATTTAATGTGGTTACTTCTCAGAATTAGATTCATCTGCACGCGCTTTGAAGCAGATAAACAAAATATTTAATTCTGTGAGTTACTTTCTACATTAACTTCTTCCATTACTGTGCTATATTCCGCATTCAGAAATATTGCTTGAAAAGATCATGCAATAACTTTGTTTCTTCAAACTCAAATTATAATCCTGTGAAGGGAGTCCCCATCAGTATCTACAAGACATGCATCGATTAACACTGAATAGGATTTTACGAAGTATGGTAGTGGGCTATTGGGATTCCATTGGCCAAAAAATGTATTTCCATTGGGATTGGTCTCCATAGTACAACGGCTAAGTGTTTGGTATAGCAAACGTTTGGGTTTAGAGGTCGAGCCTCGAGCGTGTCATTGGAAGTCGGCAGTCGGCAGGATGGGTATCCAGAATAAAAGTATCAAAACCTTCCATCTAGGGTCTGACTTTATCAAAGCCCACAGTGGGGAGAAGCAACGCCAAAACTTGGGATGAGTCTGGATTTAGCACAGATTTCCCATGGACAACTGTTAAAACTGCAGCTTTTAATAATTTACTTAGGTAGGCAGATCTTTTGGAGGCATGATCATGTCGCAGATACAGGTATTAAACATTTACTCATTGCCTGATGACAACACAGTATTGTAGCAGACACGTGCATTTGAACGCACAGTTTGCTTCATCACAAACTAGAAATTGTCGAATTTGAAGCCAATTTCAATTTCTCAATAAAAGCTTCATTTAATAAAATTTCTGACCGAACCAGAATCCAACGGAGGAGTTAAAAAAGAAAATTCATTTTAAATTTATGATACAATCTTCCCTTCCAAGGAGGGAATTCTATCTAATTCTTTTTATGACTCATCGAAAAAGGTCAATTATAGTAGATAAGCACAACAATGATTTTCATTTTGGAATTCAGGTCTTTCAAAATTCAAATGCTTACCTGTAGCTCACTGATTGTGTTGTCCTTATCCATAAGTTGAGCTGTTAAATGTTCTACAGTATCTTCGGATCGAGCAGCTCGCTGTTTCTGAGCTCGAGTAGCACGCTTTAATTGTTCTTTGTCTCTTTCTGTTTTCTCTCTGGCTTGACGAAGAAGATCGCTGAAATGTTCATTTTCTATTTTCTCTTGAGCAAGTTGACTTTCTAAAGTCCTCATCTGCACTGCCATCCGATTGCAATCTGCCTCTTTTTGTCTCAGTTGTTTCTGAAAAGATAAAATATTTGAATTATTGACGTTTTACCAAAAAATTATTCTGGGTGCCATTACTGAATTTTCTGTCGATGAAATTTGTACATATTTAGTAACATGGAAATTCGAACAGCAACATGGGTGAAATTGAATCAAAAAATTTATTTTAAAAGATGCGTGAAATTTTCGTACTTTTACAGAGAGGACTGAGATCGTATATTGCTAGGAAATATCAAATTAGAGTGAAAATTGTATTGTGTTGAAATTGCATAAAATTGTGTTAAATTGTGTATTATTGAATAAGTGCATTTGCTCCGTTCAGAAGTTTAATTGAAGCAATGTCCAGCGATTCTTTATCATACTGCAAAACTTCAGTTGAGTCATCTTTTCAAACTTGTACCAATTCCAATGCATCTGCTTTTCAGCAGACCTACATCATATGTACGTGTACAAATAATTATAAGGAAACTCACATCTGATGACGCCTGCTCAACAGATAAGTCAACCAAAAAATAGGCCCTTCTTCAGGCAGCGTTCATCTGTTTTTAATTTCTGCATGAAGTCGTAGTAAGACAACCAATGAACGCAGTAAATGTTATAACATAACCATAGATGGTGTGCACACATAATGGTGCACACATAAATATTTTGATGCACTATTTATCATCAAAGCTTGAAATGTATTTCACCGATCATTTCACCTTGTCAATCGATCGTTAATATACCGTAAGACCTGTGACAGACCGCCATGGGGTTCAACCCACTCTCATAGGTGGCGGTCTATTACAGGTGGCGTTCTATTAGAGGGTGGTGGTCCATTTTTCAACATCTCCGAGTCTAAAAGCATTAAGAAATAGCGCTTGATAAAGCTTGCATTTGCGTGCATGTTCGAAATACATTCAACTCCTTAATAACTGCATGTAAATGTTTTACTAAATATGCGATACAGTGTTATGAAAGAATTTACATTTGGGCTTCTTAGTATGACCTATTTTCTTATGATTGAAACTTATTGTGATATAAAATGCGCAGTTTACCGACATAAATATTCAATAAATTAGACCTATGTATATTTTGACAATAAACATTTAGGCCTACTTTACCTGCATACTAGAAATTATGGCTCAACACATAAGAAAATGACATACTGTATCTATCTAGTATATTATACAAGCAAAATGGCTACCTGAATAAAACAAGATGACCAACATTGGAAATCGTGATTAACATACACTACAGGCACTTAATGTATCATTTAGAGCAATTGTTAATAATGAAGAAGTTAAAGAAGGTCAACTTCGTTATCCAAACAGCTGCTGTCCTCTTACAACATGGTATGTAACGAATATGAAAGCAGCACATCATAATTCGAACAGGCCTTACACAAACAAATATCTTGGTACAAACTACTTATTTTGCCGAAATACATCAAGTGGTAGTCTATTGCAGATGGCGGTCTATTACAGGCTTAATGTTTGTATGCTAACTGCACATTAACATCCAAATCACCACCGTATTGAAAAATTTGTTGCAAGTTATTACTTATTAATCATGTGATTTATCATCGCTATAATACAATGTTTATTTAGTTTATTCGCATTTTCATTGCAAGAAGAACACATCTAATGTCTCTTGGATCTATTGAGGCACCGTGCTTGACTCCATGACCGTGAAGATTTGTAATGTATCAATCGGTAAACCTATTTGTCTTACCAAATGTCAAGAGAATTATTTGCGTGCACAAAGCATGAAATCGTGTAATAAGAATCTGAATCGGCGTGTTCTTACAACACAATACCACGTTATTAATAAAAAGACAGAGACAAAAGGTGTCTGACTGAAAATGACTTTTGATTTATATTTCAATGTTGACAGCTGAGGTATTTTACAATTCAATCATTTTGACTAGAATGGTAGAATATATGCATATATAATGCTGGCTGACTTATCAAATCCCAGCGCTTGACAAAACAGATGCATAGCCATTCTATACGTTCAGCAGGTCGAACGCCTGAGACGAACCAAAGTCTTTCAATTTAGAAAGATTTGACAGCATTTCATAGTATCATGTCCTTTGCCAATGAGATTCATGTGCTGTGTTTTCGCTAAAATGTGAGGTTCCATAAAATTTCCGTCAAAGGTGTTTAAGGTTTCTGTCAATCATCGAAGCTGATATTCACGTAGAAATCCGATACTGTTGTTGTTAGATTGCATGTAGAACAAACATGACAATTGAAAGCATGAATGGAGTCTTCCAGTGGCTGTCAATGGCTTTCATCAGTGTACTGTGTAATGATTCGCGATAAGTCTTATTTCCCTCCAAATATGAAATCTTTTTGATGACATTGTAATTTACAAAACACTAGCGTAAGCATGGATCTACAGCTATTCCATGTTTCACTTATGTCATTCTTCTTCATTACATTGACTTATTTGACTTACATTCATTATTCTTCATCTATGTACATTAGCGCCTCAAAACAGATGAATTCATTATCAACACGAAGCGGATTGCCATTCTAGTCCTACTAGCTTGTATAAATAGTCTCGGCAATCTGTATCGAAATATATTTTTAGTATACATACTCTAGCAAATTACAATAGCTTCAAGAATGGGTTCATCTTGTAGAGAGAAAATCACTTATTAACACATCAAAAATCTGATGGAATTTTGCCAAAATCTTGTACCATTGTATTCAAGATAAACTGAAGCGAAAATTTTGTGGCATTTGGCTTTTACTTTTTCACGCTTTCTATCGTGTAAAATGAACAGTAATGAGTGTGATATTCTTTCTCTTATAACAAGCTATCACCAGTTTCACAACTTGTCTCGCTTATGTATAATTATTTCACTTATTAAAATATTTCCCGAAAATCCCTTTGAAATTCAATGACTTTAAATCATTCACACAATATTTGTGAGAAATATCATGGCAGTGTACAGCTCAGTGTGCAGTATTTACTTTGTCATCACGAAAATTGACACCACTTTAATCTGTCGGATATTTATTCAACAATCAATGCCAAATCACATCAGCAATCAAAAAAGTTGTAATATTACATAATACATAATTGACAAATTCAGCGAATTAAGGGGACACTATGGCTCCAGTTGTTCTCTTAATTCATTAATTGATTTGTATATAACTGAGGAAGCCAGAATGCTGAAGTCTTAATTATGAATTATGACACATACAATATGTTTCACGAATCATGACCAGTCTTGTTATATGACTTTAGCAAGCGCAACCTAAATAGCCTGAATCTCATTACATCAATCCATTCTGATACCATCGCTGAGAACAATGTATTGCAAAATAAATCAATTTGTCTGTTTTCGTGCTTGAAGAAACAAGAAGGAATGTACATGTTCATTTACCTGCACATTGTACACAGTTTGAAAGTGGAACACTACGTAGTCCAACCCTCAAGGGTCAAAACTTGGCATTAAGATTCAACATGAAACATTTTTATCCAATGACTTTAATGCAAAAGATTATTTGCATTTTATTATCTTATTTGCATTAGATATCAAGTAAATGCAAGAGAGCAGCCAAGGAAATTCAATTAACTGCAACGAGTGTAATGTATACGCATACATAACGTACATGCAATATTATCAAACTCCCTTCCTATCTCCACTATGTTGAACTATGCGTTCTACATTTTCTAATGTAGAACGGAATTTCTATGAATCAAAATACATGTAATCCAATGGGCTACCGTGCTACATTTTTTTACCCTACAATGCACCCAAATTGCAAGTAAGCTTAGATGATATCTTGGGTATAGATAATAAGACTACACCTCATGCAAATGCCAGTTAAATATCGGTTCACTTGAAATTCAAATGAAGGAAATGCACATAGAAGTAGATAATAGTACTTTCTATGGTATTGTTAATTTCTATGGAAATGCATGACATCAATATTGGATAGGCTATCTACTAGGACTTTGGATGCCATGGAAAGCCAACCACGTTTGTGTTCTTAGCAGATTGTCTATATCGTCACTGGTCCATAGAGTTCATTGACATTTCTTGATCGTTTGATAATAGTGATATAACTACTCCATCTGTACTACCATAGAAAGATGTAGCACTCGGCTTCGCCTCGTGCTACATTTTCTGTGGTAGTACAGATGTCGTAGTTATATCACTATAATGTATGCAATTCATTGACTAAAAGGCATCAATTATTTGAAGATCTAAGATTTTTGTAAAATATATTATCGTAACTTTCCGGGTAATTTATCGGATAAACTCATTTGACAGCCGTAATATAGACTTTTATGAATAGAACTAAACGATTGGATAGACTTGAGCGATTATCAACTCTATTATTTCTCATTACATTGATCAGAATTTGATGAGCAAAACCGTAAATTTCCACTGGCCGCAAAAATACATGTAGATTGTCACCCAGCAGTAGTGAAACGACAATTCTTAAGTTAATGTTCCAGTCGTCTTCCAAGCCACAACATCACCAAAATCCCTTTGTTTATGTAGATCCATGTACTTCTGAGTTTGGTACACACTTAGTGATGTAATGATCTGACATTCATTTAATCACTCAAAATGAAATTCGTAGTTTTTGTGGCTATAATTGCATTTTTAAGGCAGGCATTTTCCAGAGTAGGATAAAATATAATTTTCCTCCTAAGCGGTAGCTTGGCCGATTTGCTGCTAAAGATAATGGAAACGTCATGAGAACCAATGTTCTTGTTGTAGATTAACAATTAGACTGTCCTGATCAAAGTGTTTAAATATGCTTATATTTATTTTAGGTGTGACACGTTTTATTTAATGAAGACATGAATTTAGCAGAAGATTGTGAATTGAGATAGACAATTTTTCTTTCTTCTTCATTCGGCTTCTTTCTTCAATTGTATTCCCAAAAGTTTAGACGGTATCAATATCAGTTACGGTTATGATGCAGTTCGTTCATTCCTGCTGGTTGTTTTAGTTTCTCGCGAAACATTTAATCACGTCAGATCAACGGTAATTATGATCTGCTATGCAGCGGTTCAATATCTATTTAACAAAAGTCCCATTTTTCAGTATTTATTTTAACTGACGGATTTTTCCATAGAAATCCGACGTTTCGCGTTGCACAAATTTGTGGGAGTAGAATGGGTGATAGATACACGTAGTTTTACTGATGTTGGGTGACAATCTACAAATAAAAAATAGTAAGAAGAAGCTCATGCGCGAATTTATGAACTTAATTGATTTTTGATAACCCTTATGTGCAGCTATAACGCCCACATGTGCAATGTAACTTTACATAAATTCTATAGGAATGTCAGCAAATATGCGCCATAGAGATCAAATATCTATACTATTGCTCTCTCTAAGTAGAACAATAGACAACCAGGATGGCACCAGTGTCTGGACTCTTAAACATCGGGACTTCTCTGGATATATTCAGAAATAACTTCTGATGTAAGTGCCGTGTAACCCAGATTTTCCATAAGATCCGCTTGAGAGATGTCACCGTTTTGAATATGAAATCGAACCGTTGAGAAATCCGCATGGAAGAAAATTATAAAAATTGATCTTTTGAGCACAGATTTATAGTGATCGATCACAATTTTTGCATGTTTGATATTCACAATCCAATGCAAACATACCTGAGCAGCGTGATGTTCCAGCATGCCTCAAAACGATTCTACAGACAATTTTGTAATTTCATCCTTTATGGTAGACCGTGTCAATGATCTTCAAAAATTATTGATAATCGTGATGAGTGAATAATCTTTCAGGTTCATAGAGTACACTAGACTAATGCAATAAAACACCCACATACAGAGTTTGCCAGATTAGCAAGAATTTTCTGTTCTATCCAATAGACTTCTCATAACTAATCGTCCACTTCTAATGCAGGATATCGTTTTCGCAGTTGCAGTTCATTGATACGATGATATAACGTCAATGAGAGATGTTGAATATTGTCATCGAGCTCTACAAACTCAGAAACACTTGGAGATCCATAAACAAATGAAAGTTTGAAATTCTTGACGCTCCACAACTTGCAAGACGACTGGGACTATTTACTGCTTAAGAATTGTCGCTTTACTGATGTTGTTTGACAATATACATGTACAAATTAAAAATTATAAAAAGTTCGAGCGCGAATTTCGGAAAAAGATAGCGGCAGCTCTCGGACTAAATAGGTCACAGCTTCTCCATTGGAAATACATGGGGTTCTTCAATCCCAGCTATTTATGAAAGACAAGCGATTTGATGCGACAGAGTCGTGGTAGTCAATAGGTGTGCAATCATAAAACTAGACAGGTCGTCTCTTCTTCTGTTTGACACACAGAATTAGATTGTTTAATCGCATCACTTTGCTAGAAGTGCAAACTGATTCAAACAGATGGCACATGAAGGAACTTAATGGCCCTTTTCGAGTTGCCAAATCGATGTGACTTTGGCAACTCGAAAAGGTGATTATTTGCAAAAATGTGTGCTTTTTACATGAACTTTGTCAAGGTCTCAGCGGAATTTTTAGTCGGTCAGAGCCCGCTTATTTTGGGAAAACCGGCAATTCTAAGTTTGTAAACAAATTAGGAAATTGCACTCGCATGTAAGTTGTGATTAAGTTTCAACCAATATATTTAGTAAAACATAATTTTAATATTCTGTTGTTTTACTGCATGTCGTTGCATCGATACTGTTTGAAATAACGCAATGCACGTGCTGGCTGTAGAATATTTCATGTTACAGAGTAAAACCTCTAGTGTTCTCTTAACTTTCTATCTCTAGTTTAGTTATTTTCATACAACCATGTTCAATTATCTGTTGGCTGGTTCATAAATCCTTTAAATCCTTCATTGGATCTTTCTCAATTTCCAGTTGCAACCAAATTTCTTTTTTTAAATCGTTTAGAGAAAAAGCCTATCTAAACAGCCAAAATAATTTTGAGATTCAATTCTACATAACTTTCTCGTGTTTTCTCGCTTCTAGCAGAAGGAATTCATGTTTAAAGTATTTCATTTGATAGACAAATAGAAGAGGCTAAACATGAAACCCTTCTGAAAACCCTTCTGAATTTAAACATGAATTCCTTCTGCTAGAAGCGAGAAAACTCGAGAAAGTTATGTAGAATTGAATCTCAAAATTATTTTGGCTGTTTAGATAGGCTTTTTCTCTAAACGATTTAAAAAAAGAAATTTGGTTGCAACTGGAAATTGAGAAAGATCCAATGAAGGATTTAAAGGATTTATGAACCAGCCAACAGATAATTGAACATGGTTGTATGAAAATAACTAAACTAGAGATAGAAAGTTAAGAGAACACTAGAGTTTTTACTCTGTAACATGAAATATTCTACAGCCAGCACGTGCATTGCGTTATTTCAAACAGTATCGATGCAACGACATGCAGTAAAACAACAGAATATTAAAATTATGTTTTTACTAAATATATTGGTTGAAACTTAATCACAACTTACATGCGAGTGCAATTTCCTAATTTGTTTACAGACTTAGAATTGCCGGTTTTCCCAAAATAAGCGGGCTCTGACCGACTAAAAATTCCGCTGAGACCTTGACAAAGTTCATGTAAAAAGCACACATTTTTGCAAATAATCACCTTTTCGAGTTGCCAAAGTCACATCGATTTGGCAACTCGAAAAGGGCCAATAAGTGGGCAATAAGAAATTTTTAATACCTTACAGAGATAGGAAAAATAGTCGTGCGTCGCTTGCGGATTGCTCTGAATTCCTTCAAAATGCTCCGATCGCCACGATTCCTTCTGATTCGAAGAATTCAGATCATTGCGCGAAAGTTTTCTCGATAATGTTGAGTCCTCCGATCATTTTAAAAAAAGTTAGCAGGCGCATGAAAAAACGTTCACAAAGTTCTCTGTAGAACTTGACATCGACTGTGTCTCTTTGCTTGGTGATCCGGTTGATAACAGTCACTGAACCTGTCGCACAATGTGACGTGTTTAATGTTGAACTGGCTGCTCATTGTTCGATTGCTATGGCATTTAGTCAGCAGATTGTGCCATTTCATTAACGTTACATGTTCCAATGTTTCCCTTCTAGTCAAACAGATGACGAGACCTGTCTAATTCTGTGGTTTGACAAGAAAGATAGCATTGGAACATGCAATGTCTGTGAAATGGCACAATCTGCTTACATAATGTCATAGAAATCGAACAATGAGCAACCAGCTCAACATTAAACGCGGTAAATTACGTATGCGAAGTTGAGTGACAGTTATCAACAGGATCACGCAGCAAAGAGACACAGACGAGATCAAGTTCTACAGGGAAGCTATTTCGTGCGCCTGTAACTTTTTTAATGATCGGAGGAACCAACATTATCGAGAATTTTTTTGCGCAATGATCTGAATTCTTCGAATCTGAAAGAATCGTGGCGATCAGAGCATTTTGAATGAATTCAAAGCAATTCGCAACCGACGCACGACTATTTTTCCTTTCTCTGTTAGGCATTGAAAATTTCTTTTTGCCCACTTAGTAACTTCCTGCATGTGCCATCGTTTTGAATCAGTTTGCACTTCTAGCAAAGTGACACGGTCAAACAATCTAATTCCGTGTGTGCAATAGTGTGTGAAGGTTTCAGGTGCGATCTCGTTCACTGCACAACTTTGTGCTACCTCCCGGATTGCTATGACTGCTGAACGATGAACGGCTGTTGTAAGATGACAAAATAAGATAGATTTTTATTTACCTGCAAATGTCCTTTGGTCTGCTCCAATGATTGCTGTAGACTTGCAAATGACATGTTTTCATCACGCTGTTCATTGATTCGACTTCGGAGGTCATCGAGAGACCGGTCCTTTTCTAGGGCATCTAACTGAAGACGCTTGTTTAGTTCTTCTACTTCTGCAACTTTTTTCAGCATGATATCTCTCTGTTCACTGGCTCTCAAACGATCACCTTCAGCTTCGTGCCTTTCTCGAAGGAGTCTTCGTAATGCTCGATTTGCTGAAGAAAAAATTGGTTGATATACTCGTAAATTTTCTCCGTATTCAAAATACCAAAATTTAAGCAAAAGAAATTGAATTCTTTGAAGTCATCCAAGAGGAGAACATCATTATTTTCACTTTAAAGCCCTTTCAAAT
Source organism: Prostheceraeus crozeri (assembly GCA_907163375.1). Taxonomy (NCBI): domain Eukaryota; kingdom Metazoa; phylum Platyhelminthes; order Polycladida; family Euryleptidae; genus Prostheceraeus; species Prostheceraeus crozeri. The sequence goes on from CAJQUW010010249.1 coordinate 61,485, forward strand.
CTTTGACTTCATGGATATGACAAAAAAGATTATTCGCAAATTTATTGACTGTAAAATGCAGTAATGCAAATTTAGTAATCAAGATACAGCAAATACAAAAATAAAAATACAGTACATCGAAAATTTAGGAGTTGTTGAAGTTTGATCAAGTGCCGCAGATGTACAATACAAATGAATCTTGAAACTTTTTAATATATTAGATTCGATGGTCATTCGCGGTTGGTAAATGGATGTTAGAATTAATTATTCAATCCGATGAGTTTCAAAAGACAACTCTCCAATCCACAAGTGCATGTTATACAGTACACAGACAACTGCATTTATATTTGTGTGTGTATTACGCTAATTCATATCACACAAACTTGGTAGTTTTGCGTAAGGCATAACGCACGTGCATACTCTACACGAGAGATATTCTTTCATCTGTGCAAAAGTCAGAAAATTTCACTGCAATTTTATTTCTTTGTAATGAATATCAAGGTTCAAAATTGCAAAAAATTTGAAAATCTAAACATACAAAGTTATAAATTGTGCTTGCTTTCCACTGAATTACAGAAACAGTTGCCATTCAACTATAGATGCAATAGTGTGATATCTTGGAGAATCATGACTTGATTAATGTCGATGAGCTAGATACAAGAGATGAAAATGTGAAACTTAAACATACCAGACGCAAGTTATATTATCTTGGTTCGATCATACCGGAACATTTATGAGGTTCACCAACTTTCCTGAAAACCATCATTTGAAAATCAAGACGGCTGACATTTGTTTCTTGGACCATTATGATTTATTGAAAGATGGAATAATTGAATTTCTGACAAATTATGCCTTTAATCAAAAGATACAGATAGAAAATTCATTGATTGCGAAATAATCATCTGCATGATTTCATTGAGACTTCACTAACACAATATCTCACATGTCTTTAAGTTTTATTTTGTTTCACAATGCTGTGAAAACAGACATTTTCAACATTATTGTTAAATAAAAACCCAAACAATTGAGAGCATCAGAAATAATGAAAATACAAAGACATTTGAGAAAATCATTTCTTTATACTGTTATGTCACTTTATCCATTATCTGAAGCTATTGTCTCAAACATCTATTCTGTTGCAAGGTCAGTGAGTCAAATTCACTTTAAGATGTAAATCTATGCCAAACGATGGCTTTTTGATGAAATATTCATTTGATGACAGTCATTTATACGTCCATGTCACTTCGTACAACGTTGGTGAAGTCAAATACAATGAAAAAGTAATTGCTTCTTCATGCTCTTTGTTTGGCAGCTGAGTCTCTCCTTCCTGTATCAGATTTAGTTTGTGGTTGAAGGAGACGATTTACTTTACTACGAGAGTCTTAAAAATTAATGCCATTTATGGAAGAATCACAGCATTAATAGGGAGTGCACAAAATCAGTTATGTAGATCGAGAGTTAGTAAAACAAACTAAAAATGAAAATGTAATTTAGAAGAAATTTAGTTATCAAACATTTGAACTCGTAAACATTATTATTTGACATTGTCATCAACGATTTTTAGTAAAAGGGTGTTAGTAAATCATGTCCAATACATCTTTTAATTAACTTGATTGCATATCACATTGAGTGAAGTTTATTAAAAGCAAATTGATTATTCGCTGTCATCCATCTCTCTCTCTCTCTTCATATTATTTGATGATACTGTTATTGAATTAATGAATTTCCCAAAGTGTTGACAGTCAGTCACACTCATAACAGCCTATTGGTCACTAAATAAGGCATCTTGTAGTATTTTTCAATTATTACAGTCATGAGCAAAATATTGAGACTTTTATCAAGAGCATGAATTTTATAAATATTTTCTCTCTAAGATTCAAAAACCATAGTGTCTTAAAACAAAGAAAGTATTATTTTTCTGTCAATGAGTTTTGTCTTTGTTGTTTTTTATTCCACCGATTTTCATCGTTTCTTTTTGACTGAACAACTTATTGAATGCGTCGTCAACCTCAAAAGCTGTTTTGGTGTGTGAAATAAAAACCTTGCTATGTCGACAACATGCAATTTGTAAGTTTACTCATATTACCTGACGTCTGCTCAATTTTCTCGCATTCTCTTCTCTGTCAAGTCATGCAGACAGTGGTATTGCTGGACCACTTGTCTCAATCTGCTCCCACTTTAAATAAAACATCATTATGTCCATCAACTAGTCCATGTCATGCTCATTGATTACTGGGATCTCAATTATAGCTCAAAAACACAGCACAAAAGGCACATTTAAAACACATTTTAGAAAACATGCTTCATTCGTTGTATAACGACGTCTGAAAGCGATGTCTTAAAATAAGACTTTAAAGCCATGTTTTACCAGAGTGTAAAACTCAATTTCAAAAAAGTGGTTTTGAAACCATCTTTGAAGGAAATGTACCATGCGGTAATCATACATTACGCTGATGCGTTTGTGTCTAAAAATAGTCGCATAGCAATTTTTTTTGCATGTGTGCAGTTAGTGACTATCAAATCCATATTAACAATGTAAAGACAACTGTGAGGCCTAGGAATATGCTATTGAGTAAATCTTGCGTCGAATGCCATTATCTGGATATTTCTAACAAGAAGATCATGCTTTGTAATCAAAAGAAACACGCCTTGTTTTTTAATACGCATGGGTATGTGTACACTACAGTTCTCAGGCCGCTTCTACCTAATAAACGCAACTGATTTTCTCCTTTTACATTCCTTCTAAATTCTATCCAAGAACTCTGGAAATACAGTTTAATATTCGCATATCTTCAGTTCTAAATATATCTCAATAATTTTATTGAAACTCTACAAAAACTCCTTCCAATTTGATCATTAATTTGATTTCATAATTTGAGAACTACAACAAAAGACAACTACAGCTAACGCAGCCTCTTGCTATTCTCGCTTCGTAGTTCGCTTTCGTAGATAGAATCAGCTAAATTTCGTAGTCCACAGTCTACAGTGTGGTAGCAGATTTGATTGATAGAGATGATCAATTAATGCGATTATCAAGGAAAATCATTACCGAATTGATTTAGATGTATGTAGGAAACGTTCTGGGTTAAGGCACTGGATAAGCTGTAATAAGCAAACGTCTTCCTGTAACTTAATTAACAGACGAATAGATAGCGGGTCAAAGCGAATCGACTTTACCGTCATTGCACCCTGATAAGAAGTTCCGTGTTTTGAATGGAGTCACAGGCCGACATATTAGGAAGTATTACTGGACAGGCTGCAAGCACTGATATAATTGTATCGCATGATCGCCCAGAGTAACATTAACAGATTAATCATCGACGAGAATTAGAGATAAATGATAAGCTTATGCTTAATACTTTCGAAATATGAAAACGTCTGTTTTTTGTTCAGCCTCGTGTTGGTACACTACGCAATGCGAACGAAGGTTTTAAATGCTCGTTATATGACGCCGACTATCTTGACGACTATCAGTTGTAGTTGGAGCATAAAAAATTGCTAAGGGACACCTCAAAGTATGGAATGCGTTTTGTTTCAACAGCGCTTCCGCTCTCTTAAAGCTGTTAAACTTTTGCAGTCTGCTGCGCGGTGCATCGGTTTGTTGTTCCATTCCACAAGTTTTAAGCGAGTTTGGGCCTTATTAGGAGGATTCCTAGTAGAAAGAAGCAGCGTTTACGACTGCTGGAAAAATTTCGAGCTTAAATTGTTATCCAAATTAAATTAACTTATCACATTGAATTAATCAATTTTTTGCATTAATTTCTCCAAGCATCAGATTACGTCTATGCGGAATCCATTGATGTAAATAACTGCATGACATGTACATAGCTTTTAACGTCATAACAACGTAGAATAAGTATGCTTCTTATGCAGCAATCTACATAATGTTAAGCTGAGCATGGCTGAGGTATTTAATATAATATCAAATTAGAATGCCTTAATATAATATAATATCTTAATTTCTCTCTTAATTAAGAAAATGAAGATGAAATTAATGAGCTACGTACTGCTGTTCTTCCGATTGTCAAATTATCGCATGAAATTCTGCAATTTAATTGATCTGCCTGTTTTAGTAATTAATAATAGAGCATGTCGATTCCACTGATTTCGTATTGCTAGCGTCTTTTGATCACGATGCAGGCCTAATATTTTATGACACATCGTTATTTTCTTTTACAACAATATTCAATTATCAGTCATTTTAATTGCTTGGTAATTCTATTCTCACAAATTTTAAGCTCATATTTCATGTTTGATCTTAATATCTTGAAGAAGAGCTGGGCACGAATAAACATGTAATTCCTCTAGAAAACAGCAGCGCGGCGCTTTTCTCGTCAAACCTTGTCTCAGGTTATTAGAAACAACTTAGAGAAGAGGCTATGAAGATTTGATCATTGAGATCTTCATACTCGCCTAGGTAGAGAGTGAGCTGATGTCTTGGGGACATTCAAGCCGCAGCTGAGCTGAAACCAGTAAAGCCTCGTTGCAAAATTTACATTGCCAGTTGATTTAATTAAGTTGCTTTGAGTGCCAGCTGTTACCGCTGCAGGCACACATCAGGACGGGGACTGGATTGCACATTTGGGATCACTAATATCAATTTGAGGTATTGGTTGCATTACTAAGATGAACATATTGGACGCTGTAGCAGAGCTTGTTTTTAATTGATTGCTTTCGATTACAGAAAATTATATGAATATTGCAATAAATTAAGATTTATGCTAGACCACTTACTTTACACTGGAAAAGTCTACTGCATAGAAAAGGTGTTCGAACACGAATACGACCCGAACCGACCCGAATTCGGATTCTGGTCGGGTTTACGAATTTTTTCGGGTCCGGGTTAATTGCAAAATGCACATTATACACATTTACGGGTTGGAATTTATGGTACTTAGAAATTTATAAATCTGCTTGTGTTTTGTTGACTTTCGTTGTAGAAAATGTATGCAAGTTTTGGATTTCAATCAGGACAGTCAGAGAATGACGCAAGAACATACCAATTCATGAAAGAGAAAGCGCAGAAATTATCGAAAAAGTGAAATCACCACAAAGAGGCTTTAATAAGAGACATTGTGATATCTTTGACAAATGCAATACATTCCCTCTTGAATTCCGCTCTTTTTATTTTGAAGTCACAATGTCACTGATGAAATTCAATGTCATTATCTAAACCACAATTTCATCAACCAAAGCTTAGATGTCACTCTTGAAGTTCAAAACCTGTACATGTAAACAAATTTCAAAAATGCATATGGATGCAAATGGTGTGCATGTATACATGTAGGCCTACTTATAATGGAATGTTGAATAAATGTCCTATATCCCACATCCGCTATCAACTGCATACATTTGTTGCTTCATCAAAATTCAGCATAGCTTTTGAAGCGCACATAGGCCTAATAATTGAAAACAATTACAATGTGATAGAACATGTAACTACTCGTACATGTGTATTGAAAAACCAAGAAGCGATAGCAATAGTAATTTTATTAATAGTATGTTGCATTCTGATGAGACATGCGCATTACAGTGACGCGCCGAACCGATGCAGTGAAGAAATATGTCATTTTCTAATCATTTTTGATATTATTGACTACATCCGTATTTGTGATCGATCTGCAATTTATGTCGACTTGATTGTGATCGATCCTAATTGATAGAATTAATGTTGCCAGTCTATTTAGCACTTCAGAAAGGCTCAAGCCTAAATTTTGAGAAATTCATTCTCCATTGTGCCGCAATAATTTGTTTTTTCAATTATTTTTTCGGGGTTGTGTTCGGGTGTTTTAGCATAGGCAAAATTGTCCGGTCGGGGTCAAAATGGTGCTTCTGTTTCTGGATAGAAGGCGGTCAGGTCGTGTTACACATCTGTGCAGTGTACTGCATAGGTGGGATTGCGCTATTACCTTGCTACACTGTAAATCGCTCAATACCAATCACATACGAAGGATGCATACCAAAATATTCTTTGGTATATTTCTGTATTCTCTTGGTATATATTTGTATGCTCTTTGTATGCTACTTCGAATGTGGTATGCTTTACATACTAAAGCCATACCAGCACAATGTTAAAGGAAAGCATAAATTATTTCTAATATATGTTGATTTAAGGCCCTTTGTAAATAAAGATCACACTAATGTTACTACTGTTCTGTAAGTAGTGAGATAATGACATTTAATAGTCAAACTTACAATACTGAATTCGATTTTAATGCATGTAAGTCTAAGGCATTTCATAAATAATCAGTAAGTATTTAACCATCAACAATTATGCATTATGTAATTTTGGAACTAAGCATATTATCAATCCGAAATAAAAACATATTATAATTCATGAGGACGAATTTGCATCGGGTCTCGTATATAAAGCATACCAATAGTTCGTATTTAATTATACAACAGTCAATCACAGATAGAATAGTTCGTATCGCTACATACCAATCACATACGAAAATAAGTGAGATTTCGTATGAAAAACATACCAGATCTCTGTAAACATACGACAATCTCGTATCAGATGCTAGTTTCAAATTGTATGTGATTTTGGTTTATGTTTATATGTAATTTTCGTATCCAGCGGTTTACAGTGTAGTGATTAAGTGCAGTGTGATGTTTCGTTGGAATTGCTTTTGAATTGGCAGTTATGGCTATGCATGTATTTATCAAGCTTGCGGTCTGACTTTGCTTGTATTTTTTTAGCCAGGATAGTTATGACACATTTAAACGTGACGTGCACTTATGGTTGCAATAATGATTTTCAACTACAGTAGCATATTATTCAAATTTGAAAGATTAGATCAAATATTGAGAAGTAGCGTAAATAGGAGATCAGAAGTATTCGTATAAATTGCTGATTGTCGTCTTCATCATTGGAATTCTTGTAAAACATCAGATAAATAGTTAAGAAGATGAAAAGCTTGTCGAGGAAGAGAAATGTGGAAGTCAGGAGTACAACGACAGTCTTACGCAATATTCACAGTGTTCCTGCTAAAACTGACTCACTCTTGCATCACATCAGCTTGGCGTACAGAATAAGGAAATCTCTGTGTATTGTTCAAGAACGATGGCGCAAATTTCCTGCAGCTCTCAACGTAATTATTACCTAATTACTTTCCTTTATGGATGGATCTCTGAGCCTCTTGTTAACATGGTAGATTAATTACTTTCATGAAAGTTCTCGCAGCCTCAATGATTTATGAGCATGAAACTGACACTGACCAGTTCTTGGCATCTCTCTCAACCACATCCAGAGCATTTATCTCCTAACTTCTCTTAGCAGAGAGATCGCTATACCTTGTAAAAGCCTTAGCTCTTAGCGGAAGCACAACGAGTAGGCCTATAAAGTATTTTAGTCATTAATCTTCATCAGATTAATTGTATCAATAAAAACTAATCAGTTCGTAGACATGCTCTGCTAAAAATCCTTACACACAGGTCTGCATGTATTCATGCATTCTCTCACAGCGTCTGATTACATGTAGGAATCAAATAAGAATTATGTCAGCTGTGACTTAGATATGTATGTCTGCATTAAGCTGGCTGTGATACCGACTTGCCTGGGATCTAGTCACTACTGCAATTTTGAGAATCTTTTGTAATCTGGAGATTACTTAGAAGTAAAGCGCTTAAAAGTCTGTCATTTCTTGTGCATTTTGCATTAATATTTTCTTAGTGATCGTACTTAACTTTGGGAAACACAGACAAGCAAAACCTTCCTTTTTGTTGTCATAATAGAAGACTTGTAATATCAGGGGTGCTAACCTTTTGAAGCAAGAGTGCATCAGACAGAAAAGTCAAAAGCTGTGGGGCAGCTCCCCTGAAATTGTAAATAGAGAGTGCATGCATCTATTACTTTGAATAACAATTTACAGCACGAAATCAATCAAAGTGAAACTCGATGCTGCTAAGAAGAAATGTCCTGTGCAAGTGCACCAGACGAAGCAGAGAGCAGCAACACTTTATTCAAGCACCCATCTCTGCGCCGGGGCCTGTACTTTGCAATAATCAGATCGAATGCCCAGGATTGGACACCCCTGCTATACATGAATGTAGTGCTTTTGTATTTGCATGCTGGTTAAGATGTCATTGATGATTCAGATAAAAAGACAGTTTTTGTGAATTCCACCCCCATCCCCGACCTTTACGGCAGATTTTTTTGTGCTGTTGCTTTTAATGTCACATTCCCACAGCACAAGAGTTCTCTTGAACGTGAATTCCAATCATAGCATGCCATCTGTTTCATGAATTTTTACAATTAATCTCATTTTTTTGCTACGAATGAACAGCCAATCAAGAATGCCTTCGAATATTTCAACATAACCTACCCAATTCAAATTGATCGATTTTCTCGTACAAGTTTTCTCTTGTTTTTGAGAGATTCGTCACGTCCTTTCCATTGACCCGACGTCCTTCACGAATAATTGTCTTTGTCAAGTCCGTGAAGCTGTGAAGAAGTCTCAGCAGGTAATCACTTTCAAGTTCCAACTCAACTAATCGTCTTCCCAGCGTTTCATCGATTTCATTGATATCAACGCAAGAATCTGCACCGAGAAGAGGACTTGCGCCGTGAAGACGGTCCATACTGCGTCGAAGATAATTGTTTTCTTTTTCTGTTGTATCAAGATGATGTTTGACTTCCGTGATTTCATCCTCCCGGTCCCGCAGGAGTCTTCGACTAGCCTCAAGTAATTCATCTCTCCTCTCGATTTCTCGCTGTGACTTCAACTGATGCACGTCAGTGAGGAGTTCGTCGATTTTCCTTTCATACTGTTCTGCTTGAGCTCTCTCCTCTTCGTCAGGCTCCCACAACTCACCGGGTCGAATTGCTTTGCTGGTCTTACCAGGCGGCGGTATCCATGGGCCAGGACTCTTCACACGTTTCTGGTTTCCGGGCACGGAAGCAGGATTCCGCGGCTGACGACTGTGAATCTCAGCGGAAATGGCTTTTGCAGTTGGACGTTGGATGTGAACGTGGACGGGAGTTTCCTCCTGTACGTGGACATGAAGAGGGGAGGGAGATCGACCAGTGGCATGGCGAGTGGGCCGACGGAGGCTGTCTCCGATGGTCATAGCTCAACGACGAGCAGAATCGCGTGGTCAAGAATTCAATTGATGAATGACGGATGTAATCTAACTTCAATACAGTTAAGTGTAGCGCCAAATGTAGAGCGTTCCGTTGCCAGGCGACGCTGAAGCGAACGTTTAGTATTGAATTTGGACTGATTTTCACACAACAATGTGGTGTCTGTTGTGTGTGTGTGAATCTCGCAAGCGGTAGCAGGATCGATAGACGCGTCAGGTATGAAAGAGCGAGAAAGGTACCGCTGTATCGTACAGCATGTATCACTCAACACTCAACTGATGCAGCATCAGTTATAGACTGAAATAGTTTATGACGATGGATTGTAATTATGACAGAATTTCCACATCCAGTTATCGATCATGCAATTCCCTACAGTTACATCTACTACTTTTGCTTTAGTAGCAGTACACATACAAATAATAATATGACACAGAAAAGAAACTATTTCATCCAGCATACAGATGAACAGCTTCGACGGATTTTGTGCTTGAATTCGACACATTTTCCAAATCCCCTTATAGCGACTGCGTTAAATCCGTATTAGAAATTAGAATCCGTATTAGTTAACCCGATCCCTAGCGGGGAGTCGTTTTCGAGGGTTCGACATTCTGGGCATATGGGAAATTAATCTATAATTTTGTTGATACGTTGCGTATGTATACCAGGGTACTTTGTTGAAGAATTTGTCTTATTAATTGATACACTGCTCATATAGTTTAGCTTTGATATATGTCTTTATAGGGTGAATGCATAAAGCATATACATTACATATAGCATGCATGAAAATAATGAGCTGTGTAAATAAATGAATGCGGTCATCATCTGCTTTGTATCTAATTCTGTCATATTCGAGTATTTTCTCATCATAGAAACGATTGACACATGTCTGCAGTATCGATTCGGTTATCGATTTAATTGTCAATTGAAGGGATAAGCAAACTTGACGTGTCTGTCATATGAATTTAAAGAAAGCTTCTAACTTTTGTAATAAGCGGATCTTCACTTTTTTGAAAATCATATGCTGATTCTTGATGCACCTTTGAAAATCATGATAAATTCTCATTGAAGCCTACCTCTGAAATTCATGATGATTTTCAGTGTGCTTTTGACAATCATGCGGATTTGCATGTAGTACCTTTGAAAATCGTGTTGATTTAGCCTTGCATAAAAATCACGCTCATTCTTGATGCACCTTTGAAAATCGTTCTGATTTCAAACAATTTTTTTTAAATTTCTGTTTATATGTATTTAATTGATTCTGGTCAATTCGACCCTGAGAAACACGAATCTGAAGTTAATTTTTTGATTCCATCGTTTGTTCAATAATTACAGGGTCTCCAAAAGTTTTTGAATTTGTTTATTGTATTCGAAATATCTAACAGATACATACGTATTTGCGAAATGTGACCTTATGTGGAAATTGATTCTGGCTAATTCGACCCTGATAAACACGAATCTGTAGTAAGTTTTTTAAATTTCACTGATTGTTGACCAATTACAGGGAGTATGGAAAGTTTATATTGTCCGCTTTTCATGATAAAAATAACACGAACATGATGCATCTGATGAACTTATTTAAAAATGTTTTGTTATTCAATTCGACTCTGAAAAACACGAATTTGACTTTCTTTTGTTAACTTAGTGTAATGTGATAAGAAACTTTCAATTCTTTTAATTATCGCAATTGTGCTTCAGATGAAATTAGGAATTTACTTTGTCTACTGATAAATGTGAATACGTGAAGATGAATGTGAAATTGAAAATGAAGCATAGACGCGATCTAGAATTTCGCTGCTGACCTCACATCCATAGTGGGCTGTCGAAATTATTTCAATGTGAAATCACTTCCGTCATCTCGAAGAAGAGACGAAGTATAATTACCATCATCGCTGTTTCCCTCTGACCTCTATCGCTGCTCCCGCCGTGTTTTCACTGAAAGCTCCGGCATTCTATCAAAAAAGTCTAGGTAGTGGTGAAGGCAATACAATTTGATTGGCATATTGCAAGTTTGCAACCTGACTGTTCGTAAAGCATCACAATACGTTCTCAATCAAGTTGTCAGAATGGTCGCCTTCAATTGTTTAAATAATGGTGGAACGAAAAAATGAACACTATATTCGTGATCAGGACATTCGAAATGTATATTACCTGTAGAAGAATGCAGATAAACAGTTTTTTATACAGTTTTTATTCTCTTTGAGAAATATGTTGATTCTTAAACTATACCTTTACAAATCATGCTGACTCCTAATGCACATTTGAAAATTGTGTTGATTCTTATAACGCACATTTGAAAATCATGCTAATCTTTAATGTAGGCTACCTTTGAAAATGATGCTGATCCTTTACTACATGTATCTCTGAAAATCTTGCTGATTTTTCTACGCTTATTCAAAAGTGCATTTTCATGGGAACACTGAGAATCAGCGTGATTTTCAAATGTAGGCTGCATTGAGAACCAGCACAACTTTCAATGGTACATAAATAATCAGCACGATTCTCATAGGTCGTCAACATATGACTTTCAAAGGTGCATTAAAGAGCAGCATGATTTCAAAAGTGCATTAAGCATGAAAAAAAAATCAGCATAATTTTCATAGGTAGGCTACATTGAGTTGGCTATCAGCATGATTTTCAAAAGTACAATGAAAATCAGCATTCATTTACAAGATACTCACAAGATCACGTACCACTATACAGATATAATTGAAATGTCATTGCCAAGTCAGGTTGCAGAAGCATTGGTGCATTTTAGAATGTTGCAACATCAGTTGCGAAAACTGATAGAGATTTGTAAGGTTAAGCTGTACATAGCACTTCAAAGAAGCATCGACAAAATCTAGAATGCATAAAATCGTTATAAGAATCGTTATGATGCTTTATTACACAAATATTGTTCAAGTGTTGCGGTCAAGCATGTATTGCTTATACATAAGCAGTGTCCATTTTTTTCTTTCCCTGTTTGAATCAAACTCTCATTCTTTATTAGTATGAAATATCTTTAAAAAAAGTTGGACTATCCCATGCTCAAGCTTGCAAGGTGTGGTTGAAAGCGTATTACATCGATTTGACTGAAGTTTTGAAGAAAGAGGTATGTCTGCTCGGCTCGCAATTCCAAAACTAGTTTCTGAAGTTGATGGTGAAAGAAGTTTATTGCATTTTTGATTTATTCAGATCACCACTTCCGGCAGGGTTGTTTTATCGCTAGCCCTCCACAATTGGTAGAATCCGTCAAAAGATTTCCGCGATTAAAAATATGATTTTTGATTATAAAAATCCTATATTACGTATGTTCAAAATTGTATAAGTCAATATCTATGTTGGTTTAAATCCATCTCAACTACGCAAAACAAACTATGCATTTTCCATAGGGAATTAAGCCAGTGCTAGATCATTAAGCAAGAATTTTGTACTTCCTTGTGATGTTTTGTGCGCGACGTAATTTAAGTCAATCATTATCCCTTGAACAAGCAGCGTTGCAAGGCTTGCACTCTGCTACACACCACGAAAGCGATGAAAGATGTCTTTACCGGTTCATTGTAAAACGCCTTCAATTTCAGGCAAGTTAAATGGCATTTTTATGATAGTGAACTCATTCGGGTGATCGTACTATTGTGTGTGATTCCCCTTCAATGAACCTGCTTAATAAGGATCATTTTTTTTTGTTTGAAACATCCTACATCTATTTGACGTTTTCGTTTTTACATCAACTTGCTTTTCGTGTCATCCGTCATCATTCTAGCAAGGTCTACAGTTTATCATAAGTTTTTGATATGTCTTGGTAGGCACTCCTGTACTTTACTGGTCCCTAAATATCCCCTCATTTACTTTGTTGGTCCCAAATTTAGCACGAACGCTGACGTGTTGCTATGTGTCAAATCGTGCGAATGAACTATGGCTCGTGATCTTTGAACTCCCACGCATTGTTTTAAGGGATTGGCTATCTCTGTATTTAGTGTGTTGAGAAGGAATTTGACGTGAAAATGGCATATAGTTTTTTAATATTTTTGAAGCAAAAAATGCTTTTAATTGGATAAATATTTGTTTTTAATTTGGAACCAGTAAAGTACAGGAGGTGATATTTAGGGACCAGCAAAGTACAGGAGGGGGAATTTTGGGACCAGTAAAGTACAGGAGTGCCGTCTTGGTATATATTAACATTCATGCATTTATGCATGTTGCTTCATTTAATCAACGTTTCGGCCGTTTTTTTGGAGGGCAGCAATTATACAGCAATGTTTATCCCAAACGGCAAAATAGTGTAACCAACAGAAAGAGGAGACCAGTGCGATTCAAATGACACCACTCCCAACATCTTCCAAAGTCTAGATCATCCACCAATTGCAATTGAAAAAAATCATTTTTATAATATTTCATGCAAAAATGGGTTAATCGGTAGAAGCAAAGTATCTAAAAAATGAAGCTGATGAAGTCTCCTTATTGTTATTGATGTCAACTTTCGATAAGTGGGCCCTATCAAATCCAGCAGTAACCCTGTGGGAACGTCGCTTGCTGATATCAAAAGATCATCTGGTGAATTAGCGATTTTGTGGTTAAATTTATAGTTAACTTATTTTCGTGATAAAACCATCGTATGATGTGAAAATCTCCTTTGCTTTTTTACAAATAGTCTAAAACGCAAGGCTGCCGAATAAGTTGCTTTAACCAATTGATAGACATTTATTTACTTATATGAGCCGAGTTTTCGCTAACCGATCAAGTGCTGGATATTGTAGTAACTAATTAGCAGTAAGTAGTAATGTTTGCATGTTAACCTCATAAGAAGATACATTGTATACTTCATCTGACTAATCAAAAAAGGTAATTTTTTAATTCACGAAGACCTAAACTGCAAAATATTTATTTTCCGTAAAGTCATGGGAAATATGCTACTATGAAGTGATTCAGGTATGTATTTGATATAGTTGTAAATTCATTTGTCCGGAGATGCTATGCATCTCCTGACATGCGGGATAGAAAAATGATTGCCGGTTAATACCATGCTAAACACTTTGACTAATGTGACTTAGGTAGTGACTTCCCGCCTAAAACTTTTTATGAAGGATAAAACATGAGTCGCAGAGGGAACCATGAAAATCTTCAATAATTGTATGAGACTGATGGAAGTCTCTGATTTAGTCCCTACCACTACCGTCCTTAGCACTTTATCATATGCGAGAGCAATATTTAATTCTTCCGGCAGCAGAATGAGGCATCACTGATTAAAAAGAGGTATTTTAGTCAGACACATTGAGATATTTTAGCCAATTAAAGGGTTTTCAAGAGCTTCAATACGCATACTGTCGGACATGCATGTGCACCTTTTTATCGTGTCTAATAAGAACAGTAACCGGGTAGAACTCGACAGACGCGCAGTTTCGTAGAAGCCATCCCAGTGAATCGAAACTTACAAATCTTTTAAGTTTCTTTTCAGATCTACTGCCAAGTCTTTGCAAGACTTAGTAGGAATCTTAGAAGAAACTTGGAAGATAGGTCTGTTATCTTGGAAGATTAGTCTGTTATCTTAGAAGATTGGTTTGCTATCTTGGAAGATTGGTCTGTTGATTGCCTTGTATCATGGAAAATATCAATGTTTCGTCTACAACAGCAACATGAAGAATTTCTTAAAATTGACTCAGCAATAAGCAAGCATGCCTTTATGCATGTACCGTAAATTTAGAAATCCTTCTTGCTGCTCTTGTAGACGAAACATTATTGATATCTTCCATAATACAAAAAAATCAACTGACCAAATGTATACATACAGAGATAGAACTGTGAATGCACCAGTTATGCATTAGTTTGGTTTAACGCATCTGCTTGGCTATAAAATCAAAAGGAATGACAGGTAACACATAGATGCATGTATTGAAAACATGTATTTGACACGTATGTCAGAATATGTGATTAATCAAGATCGTCTCTCTGGTTTTTCTTTTCTCCTCAGATCCGAGCCACGTTGATTTGCCATTGCGAAATCTTAAAGTTATGGCCTCTGAAAAAGATAATCAGGAAATAATTTATAGGTGAAAAAAATGTTGTACCATGCGTATAGGATAGATGAACAGTGTGAGATTTATAACGAATCGCATCAAAGGAAAGTGACTTTGCTTTGATTGTGAAGAAAATTTTCATTCTTAAATGGTTGAACTAAGTGCTTTTTAACAAACGCAGGAAAGATGATGTAAGTGTTGATCGCATCGTCATTTTCAGATATGCCAAGGCTACAGTGGTACGAATTTTTTCTTCTATACGCATGCATGGGATTGCTTTTGATGGAATGAAAAACACTGAATTGGAGACAATTTGATCTAACATTAGGAGGCAATGAGAAGACTTTAATTTATTATTGTATCTATATCGTGATATCACGCACTATACATGCATACAAGTGAGATATCTCTCAGTAATTAATTTGAGTTCCCATGGTCTCATAGTACAGGTGCTGTTCACAAAAATAGAATATTTTCAAAACTTCGTGCATAAATTTTCTTCAATCCACTCAGACGTTTTGGATACATCTAGCTTTGAAAATCAGCAGTGCATTATTACAGAAAAATGTCTTGAGACAATTTTCCCAGCTTGTTTGATGAAATATAGTTTCATACTCTCTCAATAAGTGAATGATAAACTAGTATACTCGTTTCACAAAAATAGAATAATCAAACTAGTGTTCCACAAAAATAGAATAATTTTCATGCTTCTCACGGATAAAGCAACAAAGTTAATATTTGTTGGCTGAACTCTTGACGTTGATCACCGCCTGTTTTCCCCGAGGCACAGAGTCAACTGGGTACACGAACACGTTCATAAAAGGCTAGCAATGCTGGGCACATTGAGGCACCCAAGATGGAACAATTTGAACATGGTTCATAGTGCCTTATTTCGATGCTCATATTTTCTTTGATTGAGTGAACAAGTTATTTATACGTTTTGACATGTAATTTTACTACAAATTGGTCAACAACGGTATCAAATTGACTATTTAGAAATGTTTGAGCAGCCTATAATTCGTTTTCTTGTGCGCTGTAATTCTCTACGATAGCAAAACACCAGGACAGCATGGTGAAGAATTGACATGAAAGTTGATAAATTGATAAAATCAGTGATCTCAATCAAAATGGTGTGGGTTTGAATACACTGGAATCTCCCTTGCCAGTCAATCAAATAGAACTGTTATTAATGCTTCTTGTTTTGGTTTTTGACAATCTCTTAGTTTTTTTGTCTAGGCCTACTCGTGTCTTGCATAATATGTCTACTTATGCAATGCGCAATGTCTATAGACATGCTTTGATGTTCAAAATGATAAATTTGACATTGTATATGAATACATTTATCAGTAGTGATCTTACCTAGGCTCTTCTATCATGAATAATGCTATTAATCTGAGAACTCGGATGGTCTATGAACACTTCCAGAAATTAGCATGTATTCTTCATATCAAACATATGCACTATCATTTTTCCCGATAAAAATCTCCATGTATGAATTTGATTTTGATAATTCATGAACTGAAGATATAAATCTGATACATAAAGGCGAACGCGATTGAATAAGAGAACAATGCATAAAGATGTTTCAATGTGCCTCCACTGGGTGGTTCAATGTGCCCCACGCATAGGGCACATTGAACAACTTTTGTAAGAATTCAAATTGTGAGGAGATGAAATGACACATAAGCGTCCAACAACTTAGACATTACTTTGCATGCCCTCAACGTTTCATCCGAGTTTGTTCACTCAATCAAAGAAAATATGAGCATCGAAATGAGGCACTATGAACCATGTTCAAATTGTTCCATCTTGGGTGCCTCAATGTGCCCAGCATTGCTAGCCTTTTATGAACGTGTTCGTGTACCCAGTTGACTCTGTGCCTCGGGGAAAACAGGCGGTGATCAACGTCAAGAGTTCAGCCAACAAATATTAACTTTGTTGCTTTATCCGTGAGAAGCATGAAAATTATTCTATTTTTGTGGAACACTAGTTTGATTATTCTATTTTTGTGAAACGAGTATACTGGTTTATCATTCACTTATTGAGAGAGTATGAAACTATATTTCATCAAACAAGCTGGGAAAATTGTCTCAAGACATTTTTCTGTAATAATGCACTGCTGATTTTCAAAGCTAGATGTATCCAAAACGTCTGAGTGGATTGAAGAAAATTTATGCACGAAGTTTTGAAAATATTCTATTTTTGTGAACAGCACCTGTACATATGTCCGATGATAATATGAATCATGTTCTAATCAAATATTGAGCATGGCCACACCAAAATCGTTCTATGATATATAATTGTTTCTATAATCTTGGGTGATACTCAGAGTTAGAATTGATTCTTTCGGCGAATGTTCACTTCATTCAATCAGTGAGCATACATGAATGTGAAATAAAACATACATTAACATTGATGATATCATCCTGGAAAGGATATTATGACCGCAGTCTTTTCACTGAAGCAAATTTCCTCTTATTAGATAAAATACGCGCAGGTTTTACGAGGATTCCGTCAGTATTCCGGCTATCTTCCCTTTGACCTGAGGCTGCATGCACGAATTTCGGTGAAATATCCACATTCGACAGGAAATCTCAAAATCCTCTGATGAGATTCTATTCTTCGCCGCCACGATACAGAGATAAGCGACATGTTCATTATCACCGTTCTCTGATTTCTATTGCGTAAACATTGATGCACAGTGTCTCATCGATTGACAAGAGATCTTGTGCCCTAAATGGAATAAATGGTCCTAATGATTTTTTATCGAAATCTGTGTTTATATTAATTGCACCTTATATACCATGATCGGCATCTTTCAGAGAGACGATCCCGATTGTTCCTCAAATAATATATGGGACATACAAATACGAATTATCACACAATAGAAACACGAGAACACACACATGGGAAATTCCACATGGATGGCACGTTACCGCGTTTAGAAAGATAAATCCCTTACATTTCATAATTTTCAGTCTGTTATCGTCCTCAAATGGCTGCCTCCCATCATGGCTCTTTCTTTAAGGAGATATTAGCTTCGTCTTTAGTTCATCCTCCCTGAACATTTCCTCCGAAATTCGGAGGGCGAATATGCTGGGCCTACTTGCCCTCATGGACATCAAATCCTTTCCATTAAAAATCTGAAAGATGAAATATTGCGTGTGATGCACTTTCAAGTTTTAAATGATGAGCGAAGTCTGCAGTTATGAACAAAGAGGCTAGTTTCATTCTGTACGGCCTTTTAACTTACTACAGGCTCCGCTGAAGAACTTAATTTCTCGTCTTGAACTTGAACCAAGTGTCTTGATGCTTCCTTTCGGTTCTGTAAGATAAGATCAATTGTCCGTGATTAATTTAAGTCAACCATCGAGAGAAAGTAATGTATTTAACTATTTCTATCGTACGTAATAAAAGTACATAGTGCCTGCAAAATACGCCAGCAGGAGTGTGCATTTAACATTTATCAAGTTTCAAGTAACATCACAATATCAAGAAACAATTAATTGTAACGCATCACTTGTACAAATAATTGAAAATTAATGTATTCATAGTCTCAAACAGACATCCATACTTTAAAGTAATGTGCACGGAATTGTAATAGCCTATGTTCATAGTTACTCTATCGCAAACAAATAAACCTCGATTTTCCACAGTTCAAGAATATGCCGGCATACAAGATTCTCAACTTTTATTTTTTAAGAGTAGGCATCAGGAGCAGATTTAATTTCGCTGAAAATGAATTGATGTCCCTTCACCATAGTCTAATTATCTTTTTTCTATGACCAAGACATACCTCTGTATCAGGATTTCTTAGTGGCTCCTCATCTGTTCCAAGAGACTGTGCATCTATTTCTGGCTCGGATAGTTGTTCCCCTGAGGAATCGAGGAAGCCGAAGCTCCTAATAGTGTTGTCGTTGTCATCTAGCTTCCCCTCCAATGTTCCTCTCTTCTTTTCCATTTCCCCTGTAAAAAGTGCAGAAAGTGGACTGAACATTTCTTTTTTAGAATTTTGAAAACTTAATGTAAATGTTACTTGTAACCTAATTAATGCTTTAATTCTAGCATGAGGTTCTAAAGGAATCTATCGTAAATTCCAACTTGGGCCCCCTTTATTACATTTTAATAACGTAGTTACCTCAACCTGCATGCATTCATTATTATTTACTCAAAAATGAAAATAATACAAACCATGTTGATATTTACAGAAAACCAAGAGATACAACGATATTATGCGCATTTAAATGTGTTTGTGTATTCCTATTCATGAACACGCTATCTTAACTATTTTCGCTTGACTACCGCATTTCATCGAATAGAACTCGCCATCACATAGAACCGTCATCTAAATTTTCATTTAAGTGTTTTTGAGAGTTTTCTAGGAGTTAATCGCATGTATCGTTATAAGGTTCTCAGCACATGTCACAAGCTCAAATATGAAAATGATAGGCTGCCCTTATCTTTGAAAAGTATTTGCAAATATAAATTTGATGGAACATGCATGGAAAGAAATGCTATCAATTTTCCTATACAATGTTACAGAACTTGCCTATGTCAAAAAGATTTTGACTTTTCCGGTGCCACAGAGTGGAATACATTGCCGAAATATATCAGAAAAGTCAGTAAGAACAAAATGTTCTTAAAAAATGTTAGAAATGTGCTCACTGGGTAAAATACTCGAAATGACATAAAATTGCCTACCATTATTTACAAATTTAACCTTAATTGCCTGATACTCTGAATCGATCCAACTTCATTGTGCGATGTACTGTACTTTTTCCTATTCTAAACCGATCTTCATGTACTCTATAAATGTACAACTTAGTTTAGACCCTACATTTAGGGTTCATGCATGCATGACTCCCTTTTATACATACCCTACTTTTATTGCGATATATTCCTTCGACGTTTGTGTGAAATGTGGATTGACGTTCGTACTTCTCTCAGCGGGACTAGGTTTCTACTGCCTACACTGCTCTAGTACCGTTCACCTCTACAGTCACTGGTACAATATATCTAATGTACTTCTCTTGAATATAATATGCACATGCACATATGTCTACGCTTTTTGTACATGAATCATGTACAGTGATTATATTGGCGAAAATATATTTCTATTTCTATCTTAGTGTAAGGGATGCGACCTGGTCATTATCACTTCACGAGTTGTCACGAAATGACTTTGTTGACTTCAAGTGCTTTATATGAGGTCAGGAGAAGTCGGATCAAACTTCTGCCATCGCTACACCTCAAGTTATCGTTCCTAATTCAAAAAGCATTTGTCCGAATTGCATAAATTTTGGTAGGCCTATATGGATAGCAAATGTCCTCACCTACGCGCACTTTAAGTTTTGTGATGATTGATTCATTTTTACAAATTTCGAACAAATTTGAAATCGTGAGGGGGAGATAACCCGTAAGGACCAAATTTTCATTGTCGATCTGTTCATATCTTGTCACCAGCCATGTATGGGCCCTCAATAGGAAGATTGATAATACCCTCAACTTTATCTTAATTTAGCCTCAAATTTACGGGGTCCACCTAATTTTCGAACGCATCTATGATGGGAAACAGTTGAAAAATGACAATTCATTCTTCGAGTCATCAAGCTCAAGCGGACGACGTGGCTCTATTTTTGTATGAAGCAAAGTATGCCATTCTACCTATCGCAGTCAGAGTCATAAAATCTAATTAGCATTTGATTTATAATTCCGTTGTAGTTGAGACTTTTAAGACAGCTCTTAATTTATGGATCTGTCATAGGGCCTAGTTGGACGCGTAAATTATGACACAGTGAAATGTTCTTACCTTTGATCTGGAATTGGATCATTCAATTTACCACGGTAGATGAAATTCAGCTTTGGCTCCACATTTCTTTGCAAGGAATCATGTGAGTGGCAATTTCATCAGTTCCTTGCGTCCTTAAATTCCTTCAGCGACGATGAGAAATTTGAAGAAACTCAGGACAACATCAACCAAAGTCCTTATCAATGTTCCTGAGAAAGCAGTATTAACATCGAATACCGGTAGCATGAATTGATTTCTGTACAGTAATTGAAACAATCCGCAATGTAGACAACGCAATAGAAACTTCTCAGTCACAGCACTGGTGATGTTACCGACAACCGAATCATGCACGCTGCTCCTTTATGCGTTGCTCATAAGCTGTCACTGTCAACGTGTTAACAGCAGTGCGGAGAACTGGTTGATCGATGACGGTAGTGTAGCAACATACGTGACCTGAATAGATAGTCCGGCAGCCAGAACGAGTTTCTGCAGGGAACGAGGCCGAAAGTGAGACTTTCACAGAATGATGAACATCCTATGCCTACTACGAATCGGTGCGTCTGCCGAGTTCTAGTGAGTTCCTCTTCTTGTCAGACAGGATCAAAGAAAAACACATGCAAATCCAATGGGACGCAGATTGCAGTTTTCGGCTAAAATGAAATTTTTTTATGTTTTCTCTGATTAAACGAAAAGTACTTAACCCAGAGTTACAATTTTTGGCATGGAATGTCTTCAGGTCATTTCCTATGATGTGCATGTGCTATTATCATGTATCTATTCGGCAATGTGTGTGAGAATGTGGTTGAATGTGGATAAAGTAGCTCAAAATGTTTGTGTTTGCCGACATTAAGAGGCTCGCCAAATCTAAATGGGTTTAGCTTTATAAACAAGGATGTATGAACATGATGGGAAATGACCTGAAGACATTCCATGCCAAAAATTGTAACTCTGGGCTTAATACTTTTCGTTTAATCAGAGAAAACATACAAAATTTCATTTTAGCCAAAAACTGCAATCTGCGTCCCATTGGATTTACGTGTGTTTTTCTTTGATCGTGTCTGACAAGAAGAGGAACTCACTAGAACTCGGCAGACGTGCCGATTCGTAGTAGGCATAGGGTGCACATCATTCTGTGAAAGTCTCACTTTCGGCCTCGTTCCCTGCAGAAACTCGTTCTGGCTGCCGGACTAAGAATGCGTCATACTTATTTTTAATGCGCCTGGACTGCTTCCTGCAAACCCATGAACACAATAATAATTGGGTTTTGTCTTTGTCAAAACGAATAGCTTCTGCTCTGAATGTTTGACTTGTCCTATAATGAGACTTGTATAGTACGTAGTACTTACATTGCTCCCATTTCCTGATTTGATCATTGACTTCGTATTCTCGATTTTACTAGCTACTAAAGTGATCAAGAACATCGTTTTTGAATATGTAGGATTGAGTATTATCCAATAAAAAAAAATAACCAACGTCTTAGCCGATATAGCAAGAAGAAGCAGCACCAATTGACTAATAACTGATCTCAATTCTATGCATGCAAGCATTCTTATATTGTTCGCAACTTGAGTCAGCGGGGCCGGTTGTTGCCTCTGATGATCATTATACATGTTCACAGATCACATTGAAAGTTCTCCATAATTTTTTTTATAAGTAATTCATAAACTTCAACTTAATGAAATTATTTTGCGCTTCCCGCAATTGCGGGTGCTGCGGGGTCCTTCCTCTGGCGCTGTGGTATTACCAAATTTCCAAGTTTCATTTCCCAGACATATCTTATAAGATATTACAGGTCAATCTTCCAAGATAACAGTTCTATCTTGCCAATCTTCAAAGTTTCAGTTCCCAAACATATCTTCTAAGATCTTTCAGGCTAATCTTCCAAGACAACAGACCAATCTTACAAATCTTCCAAGTTTCAGTTCCCAGACATATCTTCTAAGATCTTTCAGGTTAATCTTCCAAGACAACAGACCTATCTTACAAATCTTCCAAGATACAGTCCAATCTTGCAAATCTTCTAAGATCTTGCTAGTTTCTTGGAAGATTTATAAGTTTCGATTCACTGGGATGGACAGGGTGTGCTGCATTCTTTGAAAGTCCAATTTTCAGCCTCGCTCCCTGCAGACACAGGTGCTGCTGGTTGGACGAGATGATTCAACCACTTGTCTGTCAGGGCTCTATTATCATGTTTCCACATTGAACTAAAATTCTTTTTGTATCAAAAGTACTTTTTCGCATAAGTATTCTAATATTTCATCTAAGTATTTTATTGAGAATGAGACACATAAAAAATAACCGTACATTTTAAGGAAATAATAATTACGAATCAATAATGTGCTTTGAATCAATAATGTGCTTTAATGTTATATACACTGAATTTGAGGCGAGAAAATGCATATGCATGTTTTTCGACAAGAGCCTTAATTTAAGTAAGTAAGTAAGTAAGTAAGTAAGTAAGTAAGTAAGTAAGTAAGTAAGTAAGTAAGTAAGTAAGTAAGTAAGTAAGTAAGTAAGTAAGTAAGTAAGTAAGTAAGTAAGTAAGTAAGTAAGCGTATATTTGCTTGCATTGAAAATCGATAGAGACATATTATGGAACATAACTAGATACATAAAAAGACAAAAAGACAAAAAAATTGATGATGAAAATACACTGATAATCAAGTGAGTAACAGACATCAACTAGCCTAAGAGCAGTGAAGAGAAAAAGAAATCATAAACATGCCCACACCTGTGTTAGTTATACTGAGATCACATTGTGTATTTTACGGTCATCAGAATTTAGAAGAAAGGAAGTCCAAGGGAAAAAGGAATGCAGTCTTCGAGATGTTTTTATGTATGGCAGCCGAAGAAAACCTGAATTAGGCATGCGTGGGGGCAGGAATGCATGGAGAGGATGGGTTGTATATCGTTCACACGAAGTGAAGTACTTTCGAGCGCGTCCTACTCTCAGGACTGAAAGCGGAGGGAACTTTCCACACTCACAATTCTTTCCACAAATGATCTTGTGCGCTCGCTCATTGAACTGTTCCAATCCTTTTGGCAACCAGGCAAACAAGGAGGACGCGTAGAGTAAAACGGACACAATAATAGATTCGTAGACCACTTTTAAATGTTCACAGGATAGTAGAGGCTTCAGCACCCGTATAACGTATAGACGTTGCGAAGAAATCTTGAGCATATTATCGAAATGAGCCTCCCACGTCATCCTATCGTTCCAAAGAACGCCAAGAATCCTTATTCCTTCGAGACTTCTATGAAAGGATACGCATAGCTGTCACTTCTGCCTTTATGAAAAACAAGTTGCTTAGACTTATTGATGTTCAGGACCATCTTCTTCGACGCGACCCATTGTTGAACGGCTGTCAGACCATCCGGTTCAGCATCATCTTGGAAAATTGGCTCGATCAAGGTGACATCGTCAGCATATAGAACAACAGAGGTAGAGCTGGAATTGATGCACAGTGACCCCATAAATACGGCGAATGAAACTGGGCCGAGAACTGAGCCCTGGGAATGCCTGAGTGAACATCATTTACAGATCCAAAAGCACCATCTATCTTTAGACGTTGAGAACGACCTGTAATGTAATTCCTGAGACAAAGATATGAAGCCAAAATTCACACTAGCATTTATAAGGCGATTTATCATAATGTTTGGCAGCACCTTGTCGAATGCCTTGGAAAGATCTAAACAGGTCATTCGCACAGCTTTCACTAGCGGATTATCCATATGTTTAGTGATACAGTCATGTATTCTTACAAGTGCACCTTCAGTTGATCCGTGGTTTCGGAAAGCAAACTGGTATGGTCCATACAACGAGCTTAACTCAGGATACACCGACTTCAAAATAAGCCTCTCGAGAATTTTGCTCAGAGTTGGTGCGAGGGATATAGGTCTGAAATCACTATTACCCGGTTTTTTGCATTTAGGAATTGGGACAACATCAGACAATTTCCAACAATTGGGAAATGAGCGATCAGTAACAGACTTTCTGAAAATGTGGTATATTGGGACCGAGAGCAAAAAGGCGCCTTCACGCAGTAAACGATTTGGAATTCCATCACTTCCAATAGAGGAAGAAGCCTTCACTTTGCTCAAAGCGCGATTAATGTCACTAAGATTTATATCTACTCGTACATTCCAATGCTTATCACGAATGGCTAATGGATCCTCATCGACTTCGTAGTTGAAATTCTTGCTAAGCTCATGCTGCAGCGCTATGAGAAATTTGTCTTTGCCTCCAAGATCATTGACAAGTGCATCATAGCAGCCTTTATTGCTTTTCCCTCGCGCTTCATTAATAACCTTCCACACGTTCTTCGAAGAATTGACAAGTTTCTTAGTCCAGCTGAGTTTGGCTTTCGTTATTTCATTTGTTATTATACCTTTGTAATGATGATATAATGGCCAATTATTTTGTCTGTATGCAAGCCATCGTTTAGCAATCAAGCTCTTTAACACGGGAGTAATCCACGGTTTATCGGTCTTAGATAAAGTAACATACTCATACGGAATGAATGTCAGAGCAGCTTGTACAATGCAATAAAATTCAAAGCACATTTGATCAACAGAAAGATTAGAATCAGCATCCGGAAATTCAGTAAGGCCGATTGACAAAAGATATAAGAATACATCTATGTTTGATTTCCGAAGATCCCAAACTTTTGAAAGCCTCTTTTGCCTCATAATATCCCTTTTGCTATTCAGTAAGACAGTATTGTGATCACATGAGCTAATAGGGGGCCCGACGGAAGCATCATCAGGATAGAATTCCGAGAGTTCAGAGTTAAATCCATATTTCGCCCTTCCGCTGCGTTTTCCGCTGGAACACGATCCTTAGGTAGTCCGCGATCTCCTTTAAAATCCAAATAAATGATTCGCAGTAGGTTATGTATTGAGAGAAGATGAAGGCCAGCAGGTTTTGGTAGGTCTACAACGATCACCGACAATCGTCGGTTCCAATTTTCTGCCACAATTGCATAAGATTTTTGTGAACAACCAGGCTTCATTTCAAATGCATATGATGATAGCAGAGCGAGGTGTCTTCCCCTTTCTTCAATAACTGAAGGTAGAGGAAACTCGAACCAAGTCTACAAAGAAAAATCATCAATCAGAGCCATCGTACGGATCACAGAAATCATCAGATATGGCAGTTGATATCTGATGTTTATGGGACGAATCTTCGATGAAAATTAAAGCTCTACTGAAAATAGCTGACAATAAGAAATACAATTTTGTATATCAACTCATCTGCATGCTTCAAGGTTCAGGCGTCATGACAGCGTACATCCACGAAACACCATTGTTTTCATTGACCATGTCGGCTTTGGTTCTCTTTATTATTACAGAGGGCAGTCGGACTTCTATTCACATGTCTCTTAAGTTCTCATTGTTTTATTGCATCAACGTAAAGACACACCAACTATCAAAAATTTACCAATGTTGCAAGCACGTGGTTTCGTTGCTGAAATTTCATTATGAAACATAGTTAAGCACGTTTTATTCAATTTTAAAGGAGGGATATGAGATCATTGAAGTGGTCTGTGAATGGATCATAATCCAATTAGACGGATACATTTTTAAGTCTGTAAATTTGTAGAATTTTCGAGGAATTCTTCTAGCTTCAACTCTTGCTCCTCGTTTGTTGTATTCTCCACCGGTTTTAGAGTCGGACACCGAGGTTGTGTCGGCTATCGTGACATCCATGCCCTCAGTGTTGTGACGTTTGAGGTTTCAGATGCAGGAATTCTACATCTCTTGACATCTTTCCACTATCTATTCCGGCTTGTAACAAAATACATCCAGATAAGGAAATCGAAGTCAACAAAATCATTGCACCATAGGACTGTAAAACTGTCAAAGCAATGCATCGAAATGACACGCAGCAACGTGAGCAATGACCGCGACAAAGTTTCTTGGATAAAATCATGTGTCACCGTTCATGTGAAGATATACATTAAAGCACAAACAGCCAAAACAATGGAAAAACAGACCTGCCTATACATCTAGTGCTCCCATTGTCACACAAATGTCACACTTCATCAACATCAAAATCACTCTCAACACTCCTCAGGATTTCATCTCAAAGGGCCTCACTCCGGTTAACCTTATGCTTGAGCATACATCCGTCTGCACAACTACTTTCAAATACCTTGAACACATACCGGTATCTCACAAACTTGTCCAACTTGCGAAAATTGTGATAATTTGGCCTACAAGTATTTCCGCTGTCTGAGTTGTGCCCATTTCCTATCTGTTTTCACGCCTTTTAGTATTAATTGAGTGTACGTTTCTGAAAGAAGAGATCGTGTGGCATCGTTTTATGTCTGGTTTGCAGATGGGCCATTTAAAATAGAATGCATCTCAACATCTGTTTCGTTTAGGCGTTCAAATTTAATTCCAGAAATGCCTCTGTTTTTTCAGAATTTCTGACTTATGTTGTTACAAAGTTTAGCTGTATTGACGTATCTACGTAGTGTGTGATCTTCAATGTTGATTTTCTTGAAGATCTGTCGGATATTTACAATGTTGTGGTTTGTCAGCATTTTTCTGGCTTGTTTACAGATTCTAGCTGGTTAGCTTTTTGGTATTTACCTACCATGTACGAAAATTTTCTTGTAGTTGTGGCTTTAGAAAGTGCGGTGAGAAAGGCACGCGATTAACCTCTTGACTCATTAAGCGATTTTCATGAAGCTGTCGGCCGCTGTGTTCGCTGGAGAGGGTATTAATTCGAAATATCTTGTCTGAACTCGGTCGCTGCAGATGAGTGGTCGCTCTTAGGTGGTCTCTGCTGGGGAGTCAATACATTGGAATATTGTCCGGAGGATGGGAAGGTGGTCGTTGTAGAGGAGTGATCGCTATAGTATAAGGGGATGGTCATTAACATGGGGACCTCTGTATTTTCGCGGAATGGACCTTGAGAGTAGGCTATTAGTAATTATTCTCCTTGTTCTATGCTTGAATTCAATGTTTGTTTTACATGAAAATTACTAAAATATATCCGATGAGAGCACTGTATTGAAATTCTGGCCCACCCTGCACAAGCTTTATACCAAATATGCACAAAAATATATCAACTAATTCGCAAGAAAAATAATGTGCAAAATAAACAAAGATTTGAAAGATAAGAAAGAGAAAAAGGCAGATTTCTTAATATCGGCACATGCAGCTCACAACGATTGAGATTAGGCAGTTGTGTTGAGTACAAACCTCTACAAACAAACATTTTCTATAGTTGCGGTGGCCCTTCTTGAAGGCATGCTCTGCTAGGGTTGATTTGTCCAGCTGGATCAAGCGCAATGCAGATTTGTGCTTCTTCAAATGGGTTTCAAAACTGTCGCCAGTTTCCCCCACTTACGTGTAACTTTAATCACAGTCACCACAAGGAATTTTATACACTACATTTAGTTTTACACATTATTTCAAATTCGCTATTTGGAAGTTTTAAAATGTCTTTTATTTTGGGAACATGTTTGTAAAATACAAATTTTGCAACGAAAAAGAATGCGAGCAATGCTCTCAGATAAAGTTGAGATGTAGGGTACAGCAATTTTATAATCAAGCAATTCCTTGCCACGTCTCGGTGTGTATGAAAGCGAACTGTTGTCAACAAGTTTTCTATGGTTGCCTTAATTAATCCCAAGACATCATTTCATTTTGCACTATTCATTTGGTAATTATTTGAGCCTCATCCGAACACACGATGCTCGCATGTTTAGTGAGACTCATGACAACCGGCGACCGTTTATGACACAATGGATTATAAGAATGATAAGGTAGAAAACGATTTGAGTTTATGGGTTTATTGGAAAAAGATATCAGAAAAGAAAAATCAGTACAACTTTTAGCACCAACATCCAAAAAAGAGATAAAACAATCTTTTGCTTGCTCAACGGTGAAGGAAACATATTCCTCAATATTATTTGTAAATTCCATAAATAATGACACTTACGACTCTGGTGGCACGAGCCATGTGTTATGCACGGATCTACCCCAAAGTAATAAGTCATGATTTGATTGTAAAAAATACGATTTTCGGAATTCTTCATCACAAAATTAGCTAGAACGACGGATATAGAAATGTCCTTGGGGCATCCGAACGCCTGACTATAATGTACTTTTCTGTGAACAAAGTATGTGCTATTTAGGCAAAATTCAAGTAGCAAAAGAGTGATCAGAAACAGATAACTCAGTGTGTTGGTCAAATTTGGAAACTGCAGTCAATCTCTCTTCCATTGCCTTTAAAGCCAAATCGACGGGCACGGATGTAAAAAGAGTCTTCACTTTTCATTATGTAATTATGTCTCCTGGACGACCTTTAATCTGATTAAGAAAATCAAGAAATTCGAAAGAATTTCCAATACATTATACTGATTTAATCATCAAGCGCATAAGAAAGTTACATTTAGAGATTTCATAGGTTGCTGAATTCAGGAAAGACACAATTGGACGAAGAAGAATATTTGAAATGTAGGCCACAAATAGAAGTTTGCCGTTGAACTTTGCGCGGGCGTCATGAATCGATACTTTCGAATTTCTTCATTATACGGACCAAACATATTCATGTCGTTCATATGTAACCATCAGCGTTTCAGACTGAAATTGGCATGGGATAGTCACATCAATATGGTTCTTGTGATATCCAATCAAAGACTATCTGGTTTAATAACTTTGTAACAAATATATCCCATTTTGATTTGAGGTGCAAATTTTCATTCAATTGCAATTCGGCAACTGATGTTGTCTTCAGCCAATGGCAAGGTGGCGGAATCCTTCATTCGACTGCAACTTGACAACCGCTGTTGTTCTCAGTCAATGGCAAGACAGCGGATTCATCAGCAGATTGCCTGAATCTTCATTTAATTGCAACTTGGCGATCGATAATGTTCTCAGCCAATATCAAGTGGGTGTAATCATCAACGGTTGCGCAGAATTTTTATTCAATTGCAACTCCGCAACCGATGTTGTCGTCATCCAAAATCAAGTGGGTGCAATCATCAACGGTTGCGCAGAATTTTTATTCAGTTGCAACTCCGCAACCGATGTTGTCGTCATCCAAAATCAAGTGGGTGCAATCATCAACGGTTGCGCAGAATTTTTATTCAATTGCAACTCCGCAACCGATGTTGTCGTCATCCAAAATCAAGTGGGTGCAATCATCAACGGTTTGCGCAGAATTTTTATTCAATTGCAACTCTGCAACCGATGTTGTCGTCATCCAAAATCAAGTGGGTGCAATCATCAACGGTTGCGCAGAATTTTTATTCAATTGCAACTCCGCAACCGATGTTGTCGTCATCCAAAATCAAGTGGGTGCAATCATCAACGGTTGCGCAGAATTTTTATTCAATTGCAACTCCGCAACCGATGTTGTCGTCATCCAAAATCAAGTGGGTGCAATCATCAACGGTTGCGCAGAATTTTTATTCAATTGCAACTCCGCAACCGATGTTGTCGTCATCCAATAGCAAGACGGTGGAACCCTGCCTGAATCCTCATTGGACTGCAACTTGACAACCTCCATTGTCCTCACCCAATAGCGCGATAGCGGAATCATCAGCAGATTGCTCCTGCACCAAATCATTATTCAAATGCAGCCACAATGCGCAAGCAATATATTGAAATAATTTCCCAGCTGGCGGAGAGTATGTAAATTTTCATTTCGATTAAGTTCAGCCACAGAGATGGATTTCCTTGTGTCTGTCTGGGTTGGTTTATCTCAGTTATTTCATGTAATGGTAGCTAGTGATTTGAGATTGATGTGGAGATTATTCTTCTCCATTTGGCTTACTTTATTTCCAAGCACGCGCAGTGCATGAAACTTGCTTGGAGTATACACGACCTTCAATTGCATTATTGAATCTGAATATCTGTCAAGTGAAAAGCACATAACTTTGACTCAATTTTCCTCCATGATGAATTCGTCAAATGGAAATGTTTTTCACATCATTCGACTCCTCACCATCTAAATCTACTGACTGTGTACGCTTGATGTAATGGCAGTGTTCTAGATCGTCCGAATCCATAGCTGATTTGCATCACGTTCAGTAGAATATTGATTTTTAGCCCCTCGAGACGAGTTCTTCTTTCAGAAAAGCGCTTTCTTCGAGACAGCATTTCAACTTTAGGGAGTTTAAGTCAAAGCAAACAGCCCTGCCGGTAAAGAGTTCTAGAACCTCAATCAAAAAGTAATCTCATTATAACTGTCCATGGTTTCGAGCTAGCCATCGAATATCTATGTTGAAGCCACTTGTACATAATGAACGAGATTTGGCGAGTTAAAACGTCAGATTGTGTCATACATGTCCACGAGCTTGACTCATCCAACCCTTCCGTATTTTCGATTTCTCGATTTCATTCAGAGATTATGCGAGTAAGTCTTTCCTTCATCAATAAAACGAGGTTCCGCAATTGTGTCACTTCCTTACAACAGTGATGAAATGTCGCGGCTCAATGAAGCACAAAATCAGATTTATTTCGTTCCGAATGAAGCCTAATTTAGACCTACATTCAGTTAATGCGGTATCTCTCCTCATATGAAGATAAATTCTAAAAGCAACACGCGAGGTCTCCTGAAGCAGGAATGCAGCTGAATGCAGTTTCGGTCGTTATGAATGGATGGAGATGTAATAAGCGGTCGAATGCACCGTCTGTTTCAGGATTTCTTCAAATATGCTTAATTGAAAATTTAAGGGCTTCAAATATCATTTTGTGTTTTGATCGATTGAGTAGCCATCGAAGTTTGAAATTATAATGAATTTTATTTATTTACAATCTATCATAAACATGTGTATTGTTGTTCATCATGTTCAATAAATGTCACTTCAATTTCATATTTCAGAGGCGGTTTCTGATGACATCTCCATACTTTCGAGATTCTGGGAAAGGAACATTGAAACAGCCAACGAAGAGGAGTGCAGACTCAGATTCTAATAAGAAATCAAAGAAAATTTCCATTGCATATGAAGATTCAAACACAGACAGTGTATCTAAATCAGAAGGAATTTCATCTTGGTTTCCACTGAATTGGCAGCATCAGTGGTCCAATATTCAGGAAATGCGAAAAGGTGGTGATGCTCCTGTAGATACCATGGGATGCGATGTTATCTCTGATTCCAATGCAGATCCCGCGGTAAGAGAATTGTGACTGCCAGTAAATAAGCCAAGCAATACTTAAATGATGAATGTGTCTGAATCTATGAACTTTGAATGTTTTCAAATAATAGCTTTAGGAAGAGGGCGGGCCTATACATCAAGATTTCCCTCTACAGAAGATCTAAGACAAAGCAACAGGAGATCGAAGAATGAATAGTGTAGGTGATAAAGGAATTATAACTAAGCAATTATGCAATAGTATAGTAAAAACATACATCACACATAACTGTATAGTTTGTGACTAAGTGAACACACCGAAAATAAGGTGATAGAAGGGTGAATAGACAGATAAGGGCATGTAAAATGTGGAATTGCTTAGTAAGAACTAGCAACTGTAAAACTCGTAGGAGTAAAAATAGAAATAATGAAAAGACGACAATATCAAAAGCCAGGATTGCATAACAGAGTCAGATAAGACAAAAGCCCTTCAAATTATCAACTCTTCATAGAACTTAGTGGAAGCATATTGGCATCCCTCTTGATTACTTCAACACTATCAGATGTTGGAAATAGCCCTAACGGAAGTTTATTACACAACCTTGCTGTTCTGTGAAAGAAAGATTTCATAAAATTATCAGTCTGAAAACGAGGATTAGTAACAAGACATGTATTTGGATAGTAACTCCATCCTGTGTATATGGCAAAAGAGGCAAGCTCATCAGAACAAGGACGGTGATAATAGCGATAGAAGATGGAAAGAGAGGAGACTGCTACACAGTGTCCGAGTGATGCCAAATCTTAGCCTTCGCTCAGCGCCCACTCTACCGAAGATTTTATCTAGCTCCTGAACGAAAGAAGATACGGACTCCAAATTTTAGATAGCTTCTTTTCTACGTGTTCCACAGCTTTCCACCAATTTTGAATAACATCGGCTTAATACGTGTACTTTCGCTACAGAGAGATTTCAAAAATTTGGATGTACGCTTTGCACTATTTTCGCTTTGAATGTTTTCAGGTGTCCTTTTTAATATCAAAACTATTCGAATTTATAAAGGAAAGTGTTCTCGTGTCAATTTGAACAGAAAATGATAACTCCCTTGTAGATTCTATTTAGACTTCGACGTTCTAAATTCAAAATTTAAAGTTGTGAAATTAATTAGTTGTGAGTTTAATGTCACTGGAAGTCCTCTGACTAGGATAGGAAAGGATGGTTTTTTATGTCTTTGAGATGTAGGCCTGTAGCTAATAAGACAAACATTGCAGAAAACCACTTCGCCTATACATCGGATAGAAGGATTTCGCCTTACACAGAACATTCAAGCACGAAATTCATTAAAACCGAAGACGCTGCCTTTCGTCCTGCAAGTTCTCTTCAGCACGTCTCTGAAAAGTCGACAGTCTGCTCTGCCCGTTAATAACGGCGCATATTTATCCTGGCTGTGATTTGCGGCCGAATATAATCATCGAAGCTACAGCTTGTGCCATCATGGAACCTGCACAGACTCTGAAATTATTTTTTGATTTTCTTCATCTTACTTTTAAGTTTGTCAGCAACGTTTGTTTTAAGAATTTTTGACAGAAATTTATGGGGATGCACCTGATTTCAAATCCAGCCGGATCATTACTGTTTTGAAGATGTATGACTAATTGATTATCTTGTGATCCACTCCGGAGATGTATGGATCAACTGGAACATAAATAGCATTTACATTTATCAGTTGATAATAGCAGAAAAACGTGTATAAACAGAGATTTCATGGGAAAACAGCGTTATCTTGAATTTGATGAGGGGATACCTCGTGTACTGTTCGCCGAAAATAATTATATCAAGGCAGTTTATGTGATATCACTATTATACTTCTATTGAGCCTATCAATGTTTTTCAACGACTATTTTTGTGAACAAGTACATGTAGATTACAAAAAATTTTATACAATAATCTATCATTGCTATTAGAAGCAAGATTGACACATCAGATGTAAGTAGCAAGAAATTCATCTTGCCATTCATATGGTAATGCGAATAAGAAAAGACCGGATATTTTAGAGAAAATATTGTGCCAGACAAACCGTCGTCTCAGGTTTATCAATTGATCGAAAATAGGGAATCTCTCATGACTTTGACAACTTTTGCATTATCGGTTTGTGAAGTAAATCAGTAATTTCCAATACAACATGTCTTCGGCTTTATTGTGTGAATTATCGTCACAAAAAGATTTTCAATAATTACTAAGTTTAATATCTTCACGCTATTGGTATGGAATCTCAAAGTACGAGTACATAGTACAGGCTATTCGTGCGTAACCACTTATTATTATTGAGCTAGCTGCTTTTGATAGGCACGCAATTGTCTACTGCATACTCTAAAACATTAGCATCTGTCAGTTTTCATACATTGAGAAATCTTCAAATTTCGCATTTTTACAAACTCAAACCAAGAAATTTCACATTTTTTCACACCAAGAATTAAGTGCATAATTCATGTCTGTTGCCACACAAATTTGACGTAATACTGATTCCTTCAAAAATCTTAAGTGATACTGATAATAAATAAAACAAAATGTGGTAATTTTCTGTATGATCAGTACATGATCTGTTGTTGAAGAGGCAGCACTTTAAAATGTGCGATGTAAAACCCAGCGCAGCACTATGCTCTTCAGTCGCGAAATGGCTAAAGCAAAGTTTTGAAACTAGAATTCTGCATCACACTTTGATAAAAATGAACACATTAAGAAAATATTTGCCTGACTAACTAGAGTAAAAGTTACAGCATTTTGATGGCAATGTCTTCGCCAACTTCCCTCTTTATATGAATCATGTATTTTCTGTACTTGTCGCTAGTGAATCGTCTATAAAATCACGCCTGGTGGACGCATCTCAAAACTTACGACCATATTATGAGTTCAAATCGAAAACATAGAGTAAGCCGGTTTTGAAGGAATATGATAGATATTGATATTGATTATGAGAAATAACTACAAGGTTACTACAGGTCCTGGAAAGCCTGGAAAAGTCCTGGAAAACGAAACCGGCACCTGGATATCCTGGAAATAGCCTGGAAAAAGCTTATTTGTAGCCAAGCATATATGATCTGTGACATCGATCTCACTTGTAAAAATGCATGTTGATTGAAAAACAAATTGTGTGGCTTTGAAAAGAATGTTGCTAGTCTGATTTCCATGCGATATCTAAACTGTTTTGATGATCAGTCTTATACATAATTCCAAACTTGAAAAATGAAATGGATATCGAACTGCAATCCATCGAACATGAAAGTTCAAAGTTGCAAGATCAAATTAACGAACTGAACAACATGGCTGCTGCTTTAAAAGCAGCGAAATTGCAGCTTTAGTTCCTTTTTCTTGATTTTAATTTTGAAATAGCATGCATTATCAACAGCTAATTTAGTTTACAATCAATTAACCCTTTCTCATCGGCTATCACATTGTAGGTGTCCTTGCATCTTAGTACATAATGAGGAAATATATACATAATCCCTTAGTTTTATGTCCGCTTTACATATCCA
The DNA here is from genome assembly GCA_907163375.1 of Prostheceraeus crozeri. NCBI lineage: Eukaryota > Metazoa > Platyhelminthes > Polycladida > Euryleptidae > Prostheceraeus > Prostheceraeus crozeri. The sequence continues at coordinate 96,952 of CAJQUW010010249.1, forward strand.
CTAGGTTTTCTTTAGCCTGTTCATCTCGATTTTTACAAAAATTCAAAGTTATGAAGTCAAAAATTATGTAGATAAATGATGCCAAAATTAGGTGAGACCAGTAGTCAGCACATGCATCTACTCTGTTGCTCCAATAACCAAACTTCATGCATTCTGATCGATCAGTATGGCAGCTTAAGTGGCAAATCAACTATACGAAAGGGTTAATGATTTTCACACCAGCTATAATTCCAAAGTTTTTATACAGTTGTGGTCCTCGTCCTTTACATTTCTGATTGTTATATTCCCATGGTAAATGGGATATACACTTATTTCCATTTTTTGTTTTTGTCGCTAATGATAATAAGAAAATGTAGCAATTGTTTCAAGTAATTTCATGCGTGTTTTTATTTACATTCATATGTACAGAACATTGTTCTTGAGGATGATTTAACCTCACAAACAAAAGATTTTTCATAATGCTGTTTTAGCATTTAAAAAGATTTTACGATAATTCTGGTTAAACAAAGTTTTGATATATAGCAGCAGACTCGTTTTCCATGTTCTCATGTTAGATGAAACACACTAATATTTTGAGTCTATGGTATGTATGAATCGAATCATATCGAGGAAACTTACGTGTCTTTAGTGATTCTGACTTGTTAATCTAGGAGAGGGTGCCAATTCTGATCTGACGGACATCTTCGTGGCATATTCATTTCTAATAATTTCCAAAGCAGTTGCTAAAGCGCTGCACATTCCTTTTCAGCATGATTTTTGTTTGATAGTTTACGTATTAATAGGGCTAGGATAATAATTTTTCCACATAAATTGACGTTTCTCGTAAATTTCACGTATTTCGTTTTTGTTGCTGAAGCATCTGTAAGCTGCTCCAAACAATCAACCAACGTGAAAAATATCGCGATCGGAAAAGATCTGGAAACAGTGCTAAGTTTCCTCAACTGAGTTTTGGAAATACCTTTAATTATGCAAAAAATCGTTCCCTAGCAACCGTTGATAGACAAAAAACGATTCGAACCAGCGTAGTCAAAATAGGGGGTAGCTGTCTCCCCGATATAAATCCGAGACCTAATCATGAATCCTGGAATTTCTTTGAATTTATCCTGGAAATGTCCTGGAAAATGGTTTTCCAGTTTCTGTAGAAACCCTGAACTAAGATGATTGAAAAATTGGTGAGATGAAATTGAAGCCCACAAAGTTCGAAAATTTCACCACAATTTCTAACGCAAAAGTTTCTAGAGCCAGAAAAGCATCGATTTCGTCAGGCTTCAATGAGCGATTGCTCATCCTCATTGGTTCTTTGGTCAACCAGAGAGAAAAGTTGATTTTATTATGATGGCATAGTCATCGCTGTCTGAAATCGAAGTAAAACCAAACTAAAGTAGCGTTTCTGAAGCATTGGGATTCAGTCTTCTCTAACTACTGAGTAGGCTTTAAAATAAGAAGATGGGTTTACATAATGTGAAGTTTTTTTTTACATTGTTGAAAGAAGGCAATCCGGAAAAAAGGCCTTCGAGTAATATCGACATTTCACACAAGCGCTTTCGAGGGCGCACAGCGCCTTCATCCTCAGGTAAAGTGACAATGATATTTTAGGACATGCATCACACACCATTGAAAAGTAATCACTGTTGCATAGCACATGAATGGCAGTGAGACAAAAGTCATAGGCAACAACTCATTTGCAAGAAAGAAGTATTAGAATACTACTAACAAGAAAAATACAGTAGTATGTCCAAAAAAGGCCAAAATAATCTGGAGAAAATCAACTAACAGTCAATGGCAGTCAAAATTACTTTTCAATTATGTCTGATACATGTCTTAACATGTCATTGTCAGTTTACCTGAGGATGATGCTGTGTGCGCCTTCGAAAGCGCTTTTGTGACCATTCGAGATAAGACAGTCGATACTATTCGAAAGATAGTTTTACGGATCGCATTCCTTCAACAAAATGAATCACAACAAAGCGCTATTCTCAACAATTGGTCCCTCTTCAAATTCAATCCGATTAGTCGGATTTCAAATTTTCAATTCCGATGTACCCTTAGAAATTTGCATTTATGTAACTGTCTGGACTCTGTATAATGATTTCGTCTAATTATGATGTTTGCTCGTTTGTAACTCACATTTCTTGGCAATCATTCATGGCTCATGCTTGAGGCGGTCAGCCGAAGCGTCGAGCGTTAAGTTTGATAGAAAGAGGATGAGATGACATATTGCCCCTTTTTGCGTCACTACCTAATTTGGGCCATTCCCATCTGCACAGCTGCACATACTCAGCGTTTTGCGCTTAGATTGTCCAAAGCAGAGTACAAAGAAACGAAGCGTTTTATATGGCTAGTGTGAATGCAAGATGATTATTTAACAGTTTTTGAAAGTTGTTGAGTGGATTTCAACGTCACAATATCTGCGCAAAGGCATAATTGGGCGCGGGTCAATCAGTGATCAAGAAATGATCGTCAGCTTACATGCTCATGAAATAATTCCAAAGATTGCATTACTCTGAATAAATTTGCTATGTTTTGTTGACTTAAAATTGGTTTAACTTTCAGACGTACCGCTATCAAGTCTTATTATCTCTTATGCTATCCAGCCAAACAAAAGATCAAGTGACTTCTGCGGCGATGCAAAAACTGAGGAACCATGGCTGTACCGTGGAAAATATATTGAAAACGTCGGATGCAAGACTTGCCGAATTGATTTATCCTGTTGGATTTTATAAGGTAACTAGTAAGGCCTTAAACTCTTCACCGGACAAGATGTTGATATTCTAGTGATAATTGTGATTAAGGCAAATGAAATGGATAAACGATAGGTTTAATATCTACACTAACTTGAGAGACAGCTGTGCTGCTTATGATTCTAAGTCATTAATGCGGAGTGATCACTGCTGCATTTGAGCCTCATCCTGCTCAGGCCATTTAATCAACCCCTTACACTCCTCATCACCGCTATAAATCATCGCTCACATCCTATCCAAAAATTAAAAATACAATTTCAGCGACCGAGGAGTTACATACTCTCAAAATTATGTCCCAAATTTTATCAAGGGAAACAGAGGAAGAAACTTGTACTGAACGTCATTAAAGTCAGCGTGAATTTCTTAGTGACATTCTGTACAATGTCCTTTTTCTGTATCCCTTGATAAAGGCTAAGCTGAATTATTGGGAATATATAAACTCAAGCCTACAGGGAATATAGCCTACTTTCTCATCACACTTTTCAAATTGAGTCCCACTCCAAACCTTGGTTTACACCAGAATGTGCAGGTGCAACCTGCCAGCGTGACCAACATTTTTACATATGTACAAGCGTGACAGTACCGCTGGTAATCTTGTATTGTACAAGACAGCATGAAGCAGCTGCAAAGAAGCCATCAGGTCAAAAGCTGTCATGCCTTGTATGTACGGAGATCAATTGCTACCCAAAAGTTATTTCGGTAGAAGCAGCTCTGCAGCAAATGAGTACAGACTCAAACCTAAGATCTTCTCCAGAGGTACAGGCAAAGCTAATGCACTCATATCCTATCATGTGAGCTTAGAACACACACGTGCTGTGAGTCGCTCTAAAGAAATAGACATTTGCAGCGCTGGAAAGGCTATTTTATTCGCACGGCACAGCCTTGGAATCTGCTTCCCCAGACCATTTCTCCTGACTAATACAAGCGTGATACTTTCAAGAAGCGTTCGAAGAGGTTTCTGATGAAGACCACTTAATCAGATTAGGAGATGTTTGTTCTGCCTTCACTTGTTTTTTTAAAATTATGTTTTTACTGAGTAACCCTCATGAGTCATGACGCTGAGTTACATTTTTCTGAGTAAATCATGAGCTGAGTTCGCTCATGACGTGTAGCCTGTGTTAGGCATGAAAATTCTGTAAAAAAGCTTCACGGTTGCTGATAGTTGTATGTTTAATAATTAAATAAACTTAAATGGTTAAATGTCAATACTCTGTCTTTCGCAGTGACTGGCATCCTTAGAATCTTGCTTTCACGGGACTTCTCCTCCACTGGTGGCCTGGACGGTCAAGTCTACGCCAGAACCGTCCAACACAGTGGACGAATAATAATATTAAGGTCATAGAGTCAGTCTATATAGGTAGAGTGTCGACTCATAAAAGTATCTGTATACAGTGAAAATTTTTATATTAAAAGATTCAGTTTTTTGCCGAGACTACCTTGCTGCTGCCCAAAAAATTATTAAAAAAAATTATTTTATTTGTTTAAAAAAATTTTATAAAGCTAAAATTATGCAAATCTATATACTACCGAGATGACGCCCCTTTATAAGTAGTATAAAGCAAGTTGGATATCAAAAGGAATGAATATTTGCTAATAAGCATCCTAACTTAGCGGAAATTAATCTGATTATCAAGGGAATTTCATGATCCGTATTATAATGGAAGTCTTCATGAAAAAGTCGCGATATTATTCGCACTTTCTTGGCTGAAATTTCAAGTTTTTAATTCAATTTTCAACGGCATGATTTTATGATTCACTAAATTTATGTTTCATTTCTTGAATCTGAATAGTGATGTGGACCCATTTACATCTTTAAAAGTTCATTGAAATCATTGTCTTTGATTATGTGATTTTGCTCAGCAAGTGGCAGGTTGCCTGTGATATAATCCCGCTTAAGAAAGCACTCCTGAGGTTCAGCATGAAAGCAATAGCAGGTCATTGAGTTGCTAAATTAACAAACACTACCTCTCCAAGGCTGTCATGATTCTAAGAATCTGTAAAATGCCATCATTCCTTCTGCGTCACAATCATGATCACCCAATTCCGTGCCAATTTCTTGAAAACTGCAAAAATTTGTATGTCTCACATTTTGTAACAATTGCCAGCTATATCCCCCAGGAGTTCATTTAATAAAATCGAAAGTGTATACACATTGGGGATTTAATAGATGCGGAGTTGCCACTCTACCTAATATACTTACTCTATGCTTAAGGCAAACTACTACGACTCTAAAACTAAAACTAGGATGTCCTTACTGTGCAGTGATAGGATGGCTGTCACTATGTTGTGATGTTTTTAATCCAGATGCCCTTTCTGCCGATTTCCAATGACTCTAGGCTCGACCGTGCTTCCAGAAGATTACGCGTATTAATCAATCACTTAATTGTAACCATCTGATATCGACAATACTATTAGTTTTGACAAACTCCGCTTGCTTTTGAGAAAATCATTTTATAGTTTTTTGTACAGAATTCGACGGCCAAAAGCGAACGTACAAATGAATTGATGAAAATAAGTTTTGGCAAATGTAGTTCATTGCATTGTTTTTACTTAATAAAACTTAGAAGCCCGCTCATCACGATCTTGAAGGGACCTACAAATATCTTGCCGGTGGGTTGTATAGAAGGCAAGAGGAATTAAAGTTGTAGTACGTGTGCATGTGTAAAATATGTTGAAGTATTGTTGTTGCACTGTCAAAAATGTTTATTTCCAAGAACATTGGAAAACAGGAGCATGTACATATTATGGCTGCACAAAACACAACTTGATGACGGAAAACAGTGTGCGGTCGGTGCTGTTGTAAAAGCATATTTTGAACAGGAAGGAGAGGAGAATTATCAAAAATAAGTTTCCAGATTTCATACTTATTGCTTTTTTTAGTCATCGTTCATAAATCGTTTGCTTTTTTTGAGAAATTTCGCGATGAATTTTATTAGTTTTGGAGTTAAAATGTGTGTTCATCAATTTTTTGAATTCTGTTGTATTGTTACAGTTGCATAGTAAAGTCGCTGTTTCTTGTTGTAAATTTTGATATAGTGATCATTCTATTATAAAATGTATTGTATTTTTGTATGCAGTATAGATACTGCACATATATATTTTTTAGGTTTACTGCACTTTGATATCATGTACATGTTGTGGACAATTGTACGTGAAGAACTTTTTGTGCATCTATACGATGTAGCCGATGTAATTCAATGTCATATTAATATAACAATTATTTGTGTGTTGTTGAAATGCTCATGTCAAAGGTAACATTTCTGACCTGCATGTTCTGTAGTACATGTAAGGTTGCACATTTAATATTGCATTCTATGGAAGCCCTACTTTGCAAATGGACAGTAGCTCGTCTACGTGATAGAATTTGTGTTTTGATACAAATATAATGACTAAAATCACTACTATCAGAATTTATATTCGTAGGACGTATTTGCCATCTTATTTGTAGAAAAGACTTATTCTAAAGAGTTGCGAGTTCATACCGCTGTTTTCGCCAACTTACATACAACTTTGATTTCTTCCAATTTTTCACAATGGAACAAAGTTAAAATCTTAATCGGTGGGGACCAATCAATGTAAGAATTTATTAAAGCACATACTTTTGAAGTTTTACCAATTACAAGATCGGCGAAATCGCTTCTAAGTTTTTGATTAATCGGAAAATTGCATCTTCGGATTATGCGAGCAGAAGAATGAAGCACATAATTCATTTATTTTATTATTCATTATTATGATTATTCATTATTTTATATATTGGCCAAAACGTCAAAACAAATATTGGACGAAAATTCCTTCAATTTTTCGATAACCATTTTCCAAGATATCATCGGAACCGAATTATTCAATAGAAACACAATTAAGGCTAGTTACAGTTGCATGCCGAACATGGGACAATTGATTTGACAACACAGCAATAGACTCCTGACTTCAAAAGGAAACGAGGATCAAGATTTGAGAAAATGCAGTTGCCGAAACAAGTCTACCTGCCCAATGAATGGAGAATGCTTGCAAAAGTGTATTATTTATCAAACTACGGTCACAAGTGAAAATGAAACAAAAACATACATTGGTCAAAGAGAAGATGAATTCAAGTCACGATTCAATAAGCATAAAATTTTTTCTCAAATTGTCAATGTATGAATGCAACAACACTGTCGAAACACATCTCACCCTTGAAAGAAAATAATAAATCCTTTACAGTCAAATGGGAAATGTTGGAAAAATCAAGGAATTATTCAAGTGGTACACGATTTTGTTCATTATGCCAAGCAGAAAAATATCGCATTCAAACAAAATACAGCAGCAACATGCGAAACAGAAGGAATGAAATAGTATCAACCTGCCCACATAGGAAGAAGTTGAAACTTTCTTTCATCAAGTGAAAATTCTATGTTACCCTACCTATGATATTTTCTACATAACTTAACTCCTATGAATTTCCAGCAGTGAGACTTCTACCAGAGTGACTTTTAAATTCAAAAATTGTATCCCTTCCTTTGTTAAGTCGTATGATGATCGGTGCGCTGTGAAACTAAAAGTACTTCTAGTTACGAGGAAGGTCTTTTATCAAGATTTTATCATATATATCAGCAAAGTGTACCGAATCACTTCATGAATGTGAAAATAACACTGGTTCCGGACTAGCTTGGATTCAGTTGTATTGAAGCTTATTATGCATATTAGGGCTGTGCGGAATATATATTACGGCGTGTGGAAATTCCCACGAGATTGTCTGTGCTGTGGGAATGAAGCTTCGCGTCACGCGGGAACGTCCCGCGTGGCAAAATTTGAGAGAAGATGGTGTATTATAGTTAGCATTCTGTTGAGGATTTCCGGTTTTTACAATGATGTCCACCACATGTTTTATAAAAGATGAGATTCAAGCACAACATCAAATTGGGACAAGCGTACTCTTTGTTAAACAGACATTTATCTGTAAAATACTGCAACGCCACCCAAACATCGACCGTTGAAGGCGCTGGACGCCGAAGGCCTGTCTTTGATACTTCTAACATTTACTTTATTATATCGGCCCATAAACTGAAAAGGGGAGCTTTGATTACTTTTGTGAAATGCTGTTTGCTTGAATTTTCTGATGGCATTGAAATCTGATGAATCTGAATTGAATCTGATGAGTAATAAATAATAGGCAATGCATTAACCGATTGAAAAAGTCACAACAACTCTTGAGATAATTGAGTGTAATCCTTATGCCGAACTTCAAACCCAGTCTGTTAGCTGTTTTGCGTATCCCTGTGGAGCACCAGCCAAGGTACATGGCCATACCAGAGAGCTGGGGGTTGCAGCAGCCTCGCAAATCTCACCAGGTTGGGGTTCGTAGCTTCTAGTGAGAGCGATGGTGCCTCCCGAGGCGGACAGAGTCGAACCCTGACTTTTCGTCCAGTACTCTAGCATCTATTACAGAGAACCTCAAAACTACTCATAAATGCTGCAGAAATGACATAACATCGCTTAGAAGTTGTAGCGACGGTTTCGGGAAAATGCATTGTTTTAAATCTCAGTAATCTAAGCTTATATTTGTGTCTCTGAGATTTACTATCAATCATCATTAATTTGATAAATTATCGTTTCCTGGGAATCTGTGTTTCTGCGAATGATAACAAACTTGATCTCCTCGCCAATTTGAAGAAAGGAAGTTATCACCATTATTTGAGGTAGCGCTAATAGAGCTCATATCCTTTTTTCATACTAATATAATTTCCTTTGTGATGATTTTCTCATTTTCACATTTTTAGTTTATTGTAACTTTCCTAGAGATTGACAAGGACTTGAGAAGAAATAAAATGTTCCAGAAAATCTTGACTACTCTGGTGAACTCCATGCAATTGCCAGTAACGGCAAGCCCAAGCCAATAACATGTAGGATTACCAGGATAACAATAAATCAAGTTAGACCGATCGTTTAAGTGATAGGAATTCTTCCATGATCCATGATCTATTCCCAAACATGCTGTTGGGAATTTGAATCCGATGAGATGGGAATGGGACAGCATGCTCAGATTCATTTTCACACAGAATTGTCATGGGGAACTTGCAGGTGATGGGAGACAGTCGGTCAATCGGTAGACGATTTTCGACCGTGCGCACACGAACGCTCATTTCTTGACGTGTTTAGTCATCATTGTCATTGGTGAAACATCATTTCTATCCACAGATAGATTGTTGCTCGGGACGCTCGTGTTAGCTTTGCTTTCAGTGTGGATGAGGCCCTAGGCAAGCTATCAATCGCTCTGCTTTGATTTGCTCGCTGTGTGGCAGTCTACAACTGCTATAATGATGACTTGGCACTACTGCAGTTTAGTGCACCCTCTTTTACCCCTACTGCAGTTTAGTGCACCCTCTTTTACCCCTACTGCAGTTTAGTGCACCCTAAAATGCATGTGAGAAAACAACTAAACCTAACTTTAATCAACAGAATGAATGCCGTTCGTTCTTCCCTATAGTTATAAATGAGTGTCTATGTGTCTTCGTCTTCGCACATTACACCGAGCGCGCTTCGGTGTAATGTGCGTAGTCATCGTTTGCGGGAGAATGCGCCGTTGTTTTAGGGTGCACTAAACTGCAGTAGGCGCGTTTCCGTCTCTTTCATAGAGGGTGCACTAAACTGCAGTAGTGCCGATGACTTTATATGCGCTGCAAAACGCTTTGCTCAGAAACGCTAGGAAAAACCCCCAGTGTCTCTCTTTGTCGTTAGGTCTCAATATTTTTTTTCTCTATTTTCGATATTAAGAAGTTTGTTGAAAATTTAAGATAATGATCGTGATGAAGTGCAATGATAAGACGGAAAGCGTCTACATTCCTGTTCTTACAATAGTGGAATTACATAAGATATTTTATCTTACATAAGATTAGCATAGCTGAGAGCCAGTGAATTTGGACCGCTAATCAATTGCCTTGTTTATCATGAAATGGAAGATGATCCAAGATGGGCAAGTAGCCCTTCCATGTGTATGTAGAGGAGGGATGCATGTAGAAATTCATTTTAGTGTTGAATCCATCATGAAATGGAAGATGATCCAAGATGGGCAAGTAGCCCTTCCATGTGTATGTAGAGGAGGGATGCATGTAGAAATTCATTTTAGTGTTGACAGTTGGAGAATCCTCCTTAACACGATATATCGGCTTACTTGGCATTCAATTTCACAAATTGGATCGCACCATTTTTTACAGTCATGCTCACTCTCCGCCATCGACGCTTCAGCTCACGTTTGCACTTATTAAACGAGTGGCACATGCTGGCACATTCCATATACATACTTTTAAATCTTTGTCTTGAGTGCCAACAAGTTAACATGACATGGACGCCATCTTGTACTCTGAGTTTGTATTTTCTCCACGAATAAAGCATCCGCTTATTTTGGTTTGTGTATTTTAGAGATAAATTTTGGAGACAATGTAGACTTCACATCTCCGCCATGCCGACAGGGTTAGGATAACAACTCTCTCATAATGATATGAAATTAAAATGAGGTTAGGTGTGGACACATCAAGATTATTTCTTCAATTTTCATTGAAATCCGGATTTAAAAACTGCTCGGGGGCTTGGACAAAGTCGGAATTGACAGATAGATAGACCAAGCGACCAAAAGATTGCTAGACCATGCATTCAACCACTGCGACGGAGGCCACAACTGAGACGAATTAAAATTGTTTGAAAATCAAATCAAGGATGAATTTATTGATGTAGAAACTTCGCAACGAAAGTGTAGAGAGATGGGATGGGTGATGATATATGCATATCTCGCATCTTTACCATTTCAGCGTCTCTGCAAGATGTCTCTTCCAAGATTAGAGCAATAGATCAAACTAGGTGATACAAAACCAGCGAAATACCAGTTTCTACTTGCAGGTTTAAATTTGACACTAAATGTGATAATGCACCAACGTGTGCTATAAAAAAGCTATATTGAAGTATCAATCACAAGTAAAATTGCATGAAATATATCACTTCAAAAGAGAAATGTAAAAATAAATAGACATATTCATTTATTTCAGTTTAGTTTGCATGCATCATATAGTTTTAATTATCGGCGCATTGACTTTGTGTTTAAGTGTTCGCTCTGCGTCCGGGAGACTAGTGTTCAAATCTTGGTCGGGTCAAGCCCAAGACTTTTAAAATAGATGAACTCTACAGGAGACTACATTCTTGCCAAGTACTCAGCAAAAGTGAATGAAAGTTCGAATGAAGTTCGACTGCATGGAAGAAGGGCTGTTTATACCGTTCATACTTCAATTGAATAAAACAGATAAATATGCAACATTAATCAATGGAAACTCATATTTTTGGGGAAGTCTGACAAAACTAGAAAATGGAAGGTGAAAATGAATAAGTGAAACTATTTTTTGACTAAGAAATTTGGTTGCATTTGGTCAGTCCTTATTGGTATTTGTTACATATTCCCTTCATTGTAAAAGGTCCCCCGCAACCTCAACATCTAATTAGTCATCCGACCATACTCCCTCACGGTGAGTACAGTCTCTTATTTTAATCCTCATTCAGTGAATAATGATAAATTTAGCTGTGGAAAATAAAAATCAGAGCACCATATTAAATCATAAAATGCATGAAGAAAATTTACATTTTTCGTAAATTCATTTGGGGCGATTTTAAGACCAATTAAGGCCAAAATCAAATTATCATTGACATATTTCGAAATATTTTGTCTCCAAGTCATTAAAATGTTTCACATTAAGAGCTGTCAGGTAGATCTCGATGATCGTCATATTGACGGAGCGTAGAATTGTTCCGCTTCAATTTTTATTACTTCAAAGACGAAATTGTATCATTCTGCGTTGCCGCAATGTCAACTTACCTTGACAGCTGTCAAAATTGAACAACTAAAAACTCTGACTTGTAATTTACTGAAGGTTGATAGTTGATTTGCTCTCACGCTGTGTTGAATAGTTTTACTTGATGATTGCCAAAATCAAACTTTTTCCATTAAAATGATGAATATTTGGAAGTTTGTATTTTGAATGCATTTGAATTTCCTGCCATCCATCTTGGTCATAGAACGCATTCAAGTGAAGCACTCACGCTAAACTCGGTTTAATCTAGTTAAGGCTGTCAGCTTGTTTGAATACATCTCAAGTTCGTTTGTGTAATGAAAATGATGATAATTTAATATGAAATCTTGCACTTTGGATGAATTTTTCATTGACAAATTTGTTCCGGAGTGTCATGTACACAAATCAATGTTGTACTGACAAAACGTTTGACTGATTGAGCGAGGTTTTTCATAGATTGAAATTTTTCGAGATATTAGATCTGAGCGGGTTTAATAAGAGTAATGAGAAAAGTGAACTCAAATTGTCAAGTAAAAGATGCACGGGACTCGAGCCCACGGTCATGCATGCTGGTCAGATCAACTGAAAATGGAGTTTATTATATTCTGGGATGCACCGTATGGATAAGAAGATGACGAAAGAGTCCATCTACGCCCAAAAAATCCCAAAGATCTGCTGATGAAGGACTCTTTTGACCGTAGAAATAGATTGTTTATCAGAAGTTGACTATAATAGAAATTGCTTCAAGGTCGCGGCACATCCGGGGGAACTAAGTTGGGGCATGAATGACTCAGTGAAAGCTCAGAATTGCACATGTGACTGATTCTAGCTCGATCATGCAGTGGTTGACAAGTGTTTCGAAGTGAAAATGCGTGCGATCTTTGTGCTACTATTGTGCATTGCGTAAAGAGACATTTTCGTTCTAGAGATTTTATTGTTATCTATTTCTGTGGCCTTGATAGTTGCCTTAGTATTTTTTAACAACATTTCGGTCTTTCTTCTTTTTTGTGAATGTTCTGTTTTTAATTGTTTGTCATTTTCATAATTGTGTAATTTTTTATTATAATTGTATTGTATTTCTCTTTTGATTTTGCTTAGTTGTAGACTTCTATGGGACAGGTTTGATTTTGAAGTTCTAAAAATCGCATATTCTGACAAAATTCAAGACGTATTGTTATCCATAGAAAATGAATCCATTTTTAACATGGAGCATTAGGAATTGGAACCCCAAAATTTTTGGAGTAATTTGAGAAGTGACTGACTTCGATTTTGATAAAAATGAAAAGGGTTGCCATGAAAAGAATGACAGTGATCCCAATGCAGGTGAACAAGGTCATGCTCTGTCATATGTGACGAGTAGGAATGATAACCATCAAGTAGGTGATGCATTTGACAATAATGATAGCTCAGAATTGGACTGTACTTCGGTGCAGAGATGCCGAATGTCAGGCGTTCCAGTCTGCCTGCTTCTGGAGGTACCATTGCTGGTCGCTAACCCCACCTTTATGAAATGGAGCCCTAATAATGGTAAAGAAAAGTAGCGACTTAAAATAAATTTCAAATAATAATAATAGGCCTACTAATAATAATTATGGCGCTTGGTGCAATGGCATGAATAGGAGGCGATTTGTACCAAGCGTCCTCCAATGAGAGGTCGCTGTTGTACGTAGCGCCCTCCGATCTTCATTTGATATCTTTGATGAATTGAAATTTTATCGATATTCAGCTATTTTATCGATTATCGAGCTATTTTATCGATATGATTGAAAAAAATGTTATATTAAAATTATAGGGCGCTCTGTACACTTTCAATAAAATAGAAAAAAGCTAGCTCTAGAAAAGTTTCTCGCTTATCCCTATTAACTATTCGCATTAAACCAAACTTATTTTTGCATAATGTATCGCCTTCGAAATTTATTGCCATCAATGACATTGGTTAATGGTACCATCATGCAAAAATAGAAATGATTCATCACGGTGGAGCAATGCATGCTGGCAAACGGGACAGCTAGTAGCAACTAATTGAAGCCAATGAGGAGCGATGCACTAAGCCGATACTATTAAAGGCATATTCCTAGAATTCATATCCTCATTTCGCGATGTCAGATGTCCAGTTCAGCGACTGGGACGAATTCGCGTCTCAAATTGACACGTTGGGTGATGCAACTTTTTGATTCTTCTACTACGAATGCTTGGTTTGATTGTGTATTAGGAGTTCGTCTTTACCTACACATGTGACGTGTGTGTTCTTTGACAATCTCATCGTTTGGGTCATAAGAAGCACATAAAGTGCAAGATGAAATATATAGACACATTGCATCGATCATTTTAGAAATGCTGGAATGCGAAATGCGAGCAGAGGACATTTGAAAGATAAGGGAATGCGTAAATTTCGTTTTGCTTTCTTGAACGTTGGCACTCTACGGGGTAGAGCTGGAGAAGTAGTAGAAACGCTGACTCGAAGAGGTATTGACATCTGCTGTGTTCAAGAGACGCGTTGGAGAGGGGAATCGGCAAGACTTGTCACGGGAAAAAGCAGCAAGTACAAGTGCTTTTAGAAGGGCAATGAGGACGGTTTTGGTGGTGTTGGCGTCTTAGTTGCTGAGGAGTGGATTGACAAAGTTTTGTCAGTCACGAGGATCAATGGGAGAATTCTGTGGATGAGATTCTTAAACGATCGTCAGATTATCAATGTCTTCAGTGTGTATGCTCCTCAAGTTGGACGACCGCAGGATGAAAAGGATTCGTTCTACGATACCCTGTCAAATCATCTAACAACGGTCCCTGAAAGTGAGATGCTCATTATCTGCGGAGATTTCAACTGCCATGTTGGAGACTCAACGATTGGTTTCGCGGACATCCTCGGTAATTATGGATTTGGTTCCAGAAACGTTGAAGGTACAAGGCTGCTCGATCTGTGTGCTGCTTTAAATCTCTCTGTGACCAACTCATTCTTTAAGAAAACTGCATCTCGCTTGGTCACGTATAAATCAGGTGCGACATCGACCCAAGTCGACTACATATTGGTAAGAAGATCTGACCTCAAGTTTGTTAGAAATGTGAAAGTAATTGGAAGCGAAGAGTGTGTTTCTCAGCATAAGCTCCTTGTGTGTGATATGAACATCTATGTCAAAACACAAGTAAAGAAAAGGAGAAATCCGGCATTGCGCATTTGGAAGCTCAAATCGGCTACAAGCCGTGCAGTTTTCGAAAACCGGGTAGCTGAGAAGCTTCACACCGTGGAAGCGAGTGATAAAGTCAGCAAAATTTGGGAGACTTTGGTTTCGTCCTTAAAGAGTGTGAGTGAAACAACATGTGGCTATTCGAAAGCGGGTCCGGTCAAGCGTAGAGAGACGTGGTGGTGGAATGAGGAGGTTGACGCAGCTATAAAGCGTAAGTGGAAACTCTGGAAAGAGTGGCAGAGGGGAGGCGACAAAGAGGCCTATCAAGCTGCGAAGCGTGATGCCAAGTCCACTGTCTACTTCGCTAAAAAGAGAGCTCAAGAAGAGAAGTTCACCAATCTTGATGTGGTTGACAAGAAAAATCACATATTTAAAATCACCCGGAAAATGAAGGTCGAAAACGCGGACGTCATAGGTGAAAAGTGCATCAGACGTGATGATGGGTGTCTGGCTTTTTCAGACGAAGATAAGGTTGAAGCCTGGAGATCACATCATCAAAAGCTGCTCAATATGGAGTTTCCCTGGGATCCGTCCACCCTGAGTGAAGTGTACCCGAAAGTCGGCCCGGCTCCTTTCATAACTTTTGATATGGTAGAGCGGGCAGTTAGGAAAATGAAAGATGGCAATGTTACTAGTCCTTCAGGTATCGTTGTGGAAATGGTACGTGCGGGTGATGCTGTGGTCACAGACTGCATTGTGAAGCTCTGCAATGCCATAATCAGAGAGTGGAAGGTGCCCGAGGAGTGGAGCAAGTCAACCATCATCAGCTGCTATAAAGGCAAAGGAGACACTCTTGAAAGAACAAATTACAGAGGCCTAAAACTCCAAGATCACATCATGAAGGTTATGGAACACGTGTTAGAGCCCCTCATCAGACAGCAAGTCGACATCGATTCGATGCAGTTTGGCTTCATCTCCGGTCGTGGAACATCGGACGCAATATTCACCTTGCGCCAGATTCAAGAAAAGTTCCTTGCAAAGAAAAAAGACGTTCACTTCATGTTCGTTGACCTTGAAAAGGCGTTTGACCGCATACCAAGGAGGGTCCTATGGTGGGCTATGCGTTTGGCTGGCATCGAGGAGTGGATTGTTCCAATCGTCCAAGCAATGTACATGAACTCGACGTCCAACATTCGCGTCAATGGGTGTTACAGCAGCAGTTTCGATGTCACAGTGGGAGTACACCAGGGTTCAGTACTCAGTCCACTCCTTTTTATAATCGTTATGGAGGCGCTATCTTGCAACTTTCGACACGGTTACCCATGGGAAATCCTGTATGCGGATGACCTGGTTCTCGTTGCGGATAGCCCTGTGGATTTGGAGTCGCGTTTCGCCATGTGGAAAGATAGCCTTGAATCTCGTGGGCTTCGTGTAAATGTGAGGAAGACCAAAGTTATGCACAGCACCTACCAGGACAGTAGAGCTCCAAAACCTGTCGGTAAATTTCCATTCGGCGTCTGTAGGCAGGGTGTAGGACGCAATTCTATCTTGTGCTCCTGTTGCAAGCACTGGGTACATCACAAGTGCTCGGGGATCCGTGGACAGCTTAAAGATGACCCCAACTATAAGTGCAAAGTGTGCCGAGGCGAAATTGCTAATCTCGCACAAACGACTCCTACCAATGTGAAAGTCAACGACGAGGAGTATGAAATTGTTCCAGCTTTCTGTTACCTTGGTGACATGATCGGGCAGTAAGGTGGTTGTAAGGATGGAGTGGTGATGAGAGTGCGTTCCGCTTGGAAAAATTTCCGAGAGCTTCTCCCCGTCCTTACCGACAAAGGTATTCCCTTCAGAACGCGTGGGTACGTGTACAACATGTGTGTCCGCAACATATTGCTCTACGCCAGCGAAACTTGGCCACTCACCAGTGAGGATGTTGATCGCTTCATCCGGAATGACAATGCAATGGTGAGGTGGATATCTTCAAAGCGACTTGCCGACCGCGTTCCCATGGACGATCTGCGCGTGAGGCTCGGCATTCGCAGAATTGAAGATGTGATACGTACAAGAAGACTGCGCTGGTATGGTCACGTTCAGCGAATGGATGACAACTCGTGGCCTAAGAAAATCCTGTCCCTTGAGATTCCTGGACCTAACCCACGAGGTCGCCCCAAGAAGAGATGGCTTGACAACATCAAGGAGGATATGCGAAAGCTTGATCTTCTCAACATCAGCCCACAAGATCGAATATCGTGGAGAAATACCATCAAGATGGACCAACATTCGACGGCGTCCAACCATCGCAATACGGTGAAAAGAAGACGTTAAACGTAGAGTGAGTGAGTGTGAATGTGCTGCACAGAAAGCATCTTTGTTTAGTTCCAGATTATCGACATAACAACAAGTAAACTTGATATTTCATCACGTGATGCATTAATGTTGATGGATAAATCTAGAGTGGATGCATTATTAGACTTGACTAAACAAAATCAAACTTTAATGTAATTGCAAAAAAACACGGTCTAGGGCAAACATTGATATTTTTCTTTCAAAATGCTTGCAGCTTAGGTTGTAGGCCCAATTTTTCTTTTACTTCAACACTTGCCGCAAAATAAGATCTGAGCTACCTTATGTCATGAAAGAATCTACATTAGAATTATAGAACATCTCGAGATGGAATATTCTATATATTGTAGCTGTTTCGATCATTTTAATAAGGGCGCTTGGCACCCCTACTGTACCAAGCGCCCTCATTGAAAATTCAAAAATTTAAATATATGCGAATTTTAATGCATGCCTTTTAGTGCTATCACTAGACAGCGACAATTTAGGCGAATCACCTAAAATATATTTTTTGCCTAAATTATGGATATTTTGTAAAAACACCTAAATCACCAAAATACTGTCATTACGACTAAAACTTGCTATTTGATTAGCTCATCTACTCACATTGGAAAGCATTGAGAAAATCGTGTCAACGAATTGCTTTTAAAATCGGAATAATGAAGAAGACATTAATGAATGATTCTGGGTAGTGCCACATGTTTCTGGTCATGGTTTCTTATTCCTTTATATACATTAATAGAGTTTATATTGCATTTGAAATACGAATAATTTTGATCTGTTTGACACATACAAAATTGTACATTTGAATTGTCAATACACAATTTGAAACATACGTGTATATAGGCCTACTTTGTTGCTAATGTTTGATCTGTGCAGTTGCTATAGCTTGAAATGAAATCGTTCCGAATCGCGATTAAATCTAGGACTTACTTGTCATTTTCTTTTCTCTAATTCTCCTTTAAACTAATACGGAGATTATTGTCGCGACATTTGTCTAGGTATTTCAATGGATTTTTGATTCACCTAAATAGGCAACTTAAATTTGCAAATTTATTCACCTGAAAAAACCTAAAATGACGAAAATTTTCACCTAAGATGTCGGTGTCTAGCTATCACATACTTGTTCATGTAATTAGAACAAAAAATATTTTCGATAAGGGCGCTTGGTGCACCCAAGTGGTTGCTTTGGTGCACCAAGTGCCCTTATTGGAAATTCAAAATTTCTGTTTTATGCGCTTTGGTTCTGTTGCATAACTGCTTAATAATACATAAATGAATTTGTAATAAGAGCTAAAAAATTTTGTACCAAAAGCCGTATCTTCTTGAATTTTGTACACAGCGCCCTTTTTGCAGAGAGAGCCCTGACTATTGTTATAATGTGCGAAGTGCCCGAATTTCTGATAATCGCGTGTACCAAGCGCCTCGATCATTGTAATAGCAATAATAGCGGCTAAAGTCAAGCATAAGTAACACAATCAGATTTTCCCCTGCATTATGGAAGCATTGGTAAAGTTCCACTTATAGACTTGACAGTAATATGACAAGCATTAAATTTAGTTAGTTAAATGACAAAGTGGTCTCTGCGACGTTGTTAGTCTTCTTTTTATTGGACATATTTGTCGGAATATGATATTGTGCACTGGTACGAAATTGAATGAAGTAATTGGTCATGGCAATAAATGTGCATTATTGCATTGATGAAAATTTGACGATTCTAAAGACGTCTTCACCGTCTGTTTAATCACTTGAAATAGAGATAATGAGGACCTGCATGAGGAGTAATATTAGCTTATTTTCGACACGATACATCAAGGTTGACGTTATCACTCAAAAAGATTTCTTAGCTTTCTAGAACGAAGTGTCAAGAAACGTATGACTGAGAAAGTCACTAATGATAGTCTGGGAGCTACTGACACTTTCTTCCTAAATTCGCGCACAAAGTGATTAATAGCATGGATTTGTAAATCTTGAAAGGCTGATTACAAAAATCAAATTCTTGAGTGTCATTTTGATTTAATTTTGGCGATTTTCCTCATTTTGTAAAGGTTCTCAGACATCTAATACTGAATCATGTGACTCACTTCAACTTTTATATCGGAGTTGATATTCTGAACTCAATCATGTTTCAAATTTCATGGCATTCTGATAAATAGTTTCTTTTCTGCAAAAGAAAATGTAAGAAAATTGCGAAGTGTTTCACAATCCATAGATATTTTTTGAATTTTGCCTTTGGATTCCAACGGGAATCCTTTAGCCTCACATATTGCCGAAAGCGACTGGCTGTGACAGGAGAATTTGATTTTTGTATTCAGCCTTTCAAGATTTGCAAATCCATACTATATCTATACAGCCCTTTGTGCGCGAACTTAGGAAGGTGTCAGCAGCTCCCGTCCAATGAGTTGAAATCACATTTCGTAAGACGCAGGTTAGATAGTAGTTCGATAGAAGCAGCTATGATGTCAATGAGTGCTTACATTGGCATGTGAAAGCAAAGCTTAGCAATGTAAATTGAGTAAACGCCTACTTGATCAATCTTGATACTTTGAAAGTCGAGTGAACATGCTTCTAATGGAGAGAATTTGAGTAACTAAGAATGATCCTCTTGTTTAATAGTTTGTATACCTCTCATTTGACTCTAAGTAAGCCGCCATATGTTCAATCAGCGTTCTACAGTACTGAAGACAGGTGAAAATAATCAGTAATATTTCAATGACATAAATCGTTTGCAGACGACTGCGTTCTTGATCAGTTAGAGTGCGATGTAGCATATACGTAATTAAAATTTCTTCTTCTCTTGAAAACTGCACTCAAATGACCTTTTGAATCAAAGGGAAAAGGAGACAACTTATTAAATAATATTTCAAATTATACCTGTAACGTAATTGTTGGCGGTAGCAATACATTCTTGGCCTACGCAGTATTGCATGCACAGAATTAGATAGGCCGTCTCTTCTTCTGGTTGACTAGAAAGGAAGCATGGGAACACGTAGCGCCTATGAATTGGCAAAATCTGTTGACATGATACCATAGAAATCGAACAGTGAGCAGCCAGTTCAACATCAAGCACGCCAAATTTTTCGACGTTTCAGTGATTGTTATCAGCCGGATCACACAGGAAAGAGACATAGACAATATCAAGTTCTACAGAGAAGTTTGTGAATGTTTTTTCGTGCGCCTGCTAACTTTTTAAATGATGATTGGAAGGACCAACATTATCGAGAAAACTTTTGCGCATTGATCTGAATTATATGAATCTGAAAGATTCCTGACTATCGGAGTATTTTGAAGGGATTTACAGCAATCCGCAAGCGACGCACGACTATTTCTCCTATCTCTGTAAGGTATTGAAATTTCTGCTTGCCTACTTAGCAAGTTCCTGTATGTGCCATTCTTTTGAATCAGTTTGCACTTCTGTCAAATTGACACCATTAAACAATCTAATTCTATGATTACATGCATCTTTTATGATTTTCTTAGAAGTTCTCAGGTGATCGTGGTGCGTGTGATGGTCGAGTCTCTCCTGTCTTCGCATGATCCATTTAACTATCTGTGCGTTTTGAAGTTTTTTGATCATATTATGAATCGATTTGTTACCGAGTGGATCCTCCTTTTATGGATGCTTTCATCGTCTAGTCCTTATACTATCTACTTGTTGTGCTTGGTCGCAATTCTGGATTTTCTTCTTCTGGCAATGTTGGTTTTGTCTGATGACGAATTGATGAGTAGGAAAAGTTCCTACTCAAGCCTTCATTAAACTCTGTTCTCAATCTCAAAGCGCAACTTCACTTGACATCGATGCACTATCATCGTTATCAGACAAGAAACTGAAAGAGAAGCTAGATCCATTTTTGGAGAAGCCAACCAGAGTTTCAAAAGAGGCGAGGAGTTAACTCTGAAAAAAAATAAATACAAATATTTTGTTTATCTGTATTTTTCCACTGATTCTATGCAATTTGAATGTCCTGATTATTAATATAGTATTTATGTTTTTATTCCACCAAGCAATTGTATGAAATTTTAAACATTTATGTTTTTAATAAAAATACGTTTCTTACCAATCATATTAGTAGTGATCCCCTGACAAAATCAAGTGCAAAATGTGCAACGATGAGTCACCCCCCCTCTGGAGAGGGGAAGGACATGGCCAAGGATGTGTTGGGAGGAATGGGTCCGTGAGGAGGAAAGCGTTCCCTACCCCCCCTCTGGAAGGAAGGAAGGAAGGAGGAACTCTCCTGTGAGGCAAGGGTAGGAATCTAGGAACGCCAGAGTTAGAAAAAGGTGGGTTTTGGACGTTTTGGGATGAGAAAGGCCGTATTTCGGCATGAAGGAGTGCTCGGATGGACAAACGGAGGGCAGATTCGGATTCTACGTGAAATTTTGGGTAAGGGAGGTTGTTTCCAGCGGAATCGGAGAGAAAAAGTGCTGACCCACCCCCCTCTCGACGAGACTTCCAACTTTGGTTCTAGAGGTGGTAGAAAGTCGTGTGATAGCGAGTTTGAAAGCTAAGAGTGAGAAAAATGCAGTGGAAAGCATCCTATGTCCAGGTTTTCCTGGGTTTAGAGAGGAAAATGACAGGAATCTCTGAAAACCGACAGAGTTAGAAAAAGGTGTGTTTTGGACGTATTGGGATGAGAAAGGCCGTATTTCGGCATTAAGGAGTGCTCGGATGGGAAAACGGAGGGCAGATTCGGATTCTACGTGAAATTTTGGGTTAGGGAGGTTGTTTCCAACGAAATCGGAGAGAAAAAGTGCTGACCCCCCCCTCCTGTCAGACTTCCAACTTTGGTTCTAGGAATGGTAGAAAGTCGTGCAATAGCTCATTTGAAAGCAAGGAGTGAGACGAATTCAGTGGAAGAAACGGCATGTCTCTACGTTCGTGCGTTGGGGGGTGAGAGTGACTTTAAGATTTTTGACCATCACCGAAAAACGACAGTTAGAAGTTTTATGAAAATGGCTCTAGCGGGTGAACGAAGCCTCGGATGGGGAAACTGAGACCAAATTTGGAATCAGCGTGCAATTCTGCATCGAGAGGGTGAGTTTCAAGTGAATCGGAGCACTAGAACCGGAGATAGAAGTGTTTAAAGTTATGGATGATTGAGATTACGTCATCAGCTGATCGCCACAAACTATATAAGCTGGGAACCGAATGAAACATTTCATTAAGACGAGAGAGAGATTGCCTAAGGTAGGTCGTCTCTCCGAAGCTCCGATGATAGCATCGGAAATTCCAATCTTAGAAAATTTTATTGCTGATATCAGCTAAGGCGTCAGACGTAAAGGTTAGCCAAGAGATGGCCTTAGTCTCCAGGCCATAAAAGACTCCAAAACTTTAAAGGCTTGTAACGTTGCTTCTACAAGTCCTTTTGACTTGATTCAAAAAAAGTTCGATAGCTATTGATCCGACCTATATTTACAGACTACTTGTAAAATTTCATAAGTAGTGTAAAAAAAGTTGAAAAATTAAAATTCATTATTTTTGGAGGTTTTCTGGGGTTTTCGACCCTGCTGAAGTCAATGAAAGGATGTGTCATGATGTTTGAGCCAGTCTTTACATGATACAAGCGGATTTTCACTGAAAGCGAGCATGGCACGGAGAGTTTTGCTGTAATATTCCAATGACAGGGTGTTCCTTCGGGTCGGCGGATGATGCCGTAGTGATAAGTGTGGCAAGCGATTGTGTCATATTTTAGACCGAAACCTCCGGGGCAACTCATGTTGGGCATTTGACACAGTTCTCAACGTAGCACTTTGAATGCCAATCGGTTGAGTCTTAGCTATCTTGTCATGGGTGGCTATTAAACATCTCCATTGGAAAACGCTTGTGAATCACGGCTTGCTATCAAGCTGATCAAAGCAACGACTTGGGATGTTTCCTCTTGTAAATAACTCCACCGGTTTTTATGTCAAAATCGGGGTCCGGATACCAACGCAGTGACATGACGCACGCTCTGTCCGCCCGAGGTTGGATTTGTGGGTCGAGGCCTTGGAGCTGGGATAAGATCCCCTCTGAGTAATGCCTGTAACGGATTCAAGAGCTTAACACCTAAAGGGTTGCTGGCTTGCTATCAGGCCTTTGTGGAATCTCGTCTAGCCTCAGTAACTCAGGGTTGGCAACGTCTATCGTTTGTCATTGTAACTTGGTAAAAATGAGAGGGTTACTGCAGGCATTGACGTCAAACCTTTTCGCGTCATAGGGTAACCAGTCTTTGTGTTGGGAGTTGGTTACTGAAAGCATGGTGACTGCCGATGCCCATAAATGGTAAAACCGCTGTTATGTCAAACGCATGGCCAAATAAGGAAGGTCTGAATCATGGCTTTGTGCTCACTGGGTATATAAACCGCGTCTTCTCTCTCAACTTCATTCCTGTTTCAAGTTGCAAGACGAACGGTGAGTGTTCTGACAAGGTTTGCTATCAAACTTTGCGTTTTAGGATAAAGCTAGGAATCATACTCTCTAAATTTGGTTGACGATTTTATTCCAACGTTTGCTATCAAATGTTTGGTGTCTTAGTCTTTCAATGCATATCGTGAAGTAGTATCCTATAAACACTTGCTATCAAATTTTACCCTATCTTTACAGAATCTTTACAATGACCAAGCAGTGCAATGCAAGGATGCTTGTCGGCAAATGCAGTTGTGGCCGCATCGCACGAGGCAGCGACCTTAAGAAGCTCACAACGGACAGCGCGAGGGAGGGACATCTCCTCAGTTGCTACGCTAGGGACTTGTGAAGAAATCAAAGACGAACGGAAGTCCTCCTGGAGTTGAACAGGGAATGATGAATGAAGGACTTCAGAGAAGACAGACACTGAGGAGCTGCAGAGGGGAGAGAAGTGCCACTTTTGGCAAGCGCATCTGCAGTATCATTGCCACTGATGTTCGAGTGACCAGGAAGCCACTGCAATGACACTGAGATCACGTCTTCGTTGCAACGGCCACAGCCTTCTTCTCGACTCCTATCGTCACAGGATTGGCAGGTCCACTTCTCCTGACTGCCCTGTTTGTGGTGTAAACCACGATGTACCCCACTTACTGTGCTCTTGTCCCTCCCTCTCTTCTACCCGAGCGGCTATCTTCGGGTCCTCGGGCTCTGTTTTTGATCTTTGGCATCGCCCGTGGGGGGGTTGCCCGCCTCCTCGGTCTCCGTGGCGTTCCGCCACGCCCCTATGCGCGGGACGGGGTCGGGTAATCCAGCCAGCCAGCCAACCTTAAGAAGCATCTGAAAGCTAAAAAGGGGACGATGGGCGTGAGAGGAAGGTGATGTTGAGGCTGTGTGTGTCTTGTCGGATATTTGCGATGGGGGATGAGGCAGAGTTTCTGAAGGCGCATTTGCAGTGTGAGACTGGGAACATCGGGAGAAGGGGTTTAAGTCATGGTTTGAGGGGATATTGTTGGGAATGGAGGAGAATGAAAAGGATGTAGCTTCGATTGCGAAAGGGATGGCTGAGAAGAGTGATGAGCATGTGACTGAGGAAGTGGAGTTGAGAGCGAAAATTAGGAAGACTGATGAGGTTGATTTGGATGCGGTGATGGAAGATTTGTTTGGGGATATAGGTGATTTGAAGGAAGAGTGGGACGCTCAGGAAAAGAAAGACAGGGAGAGTCAGGAAGTGGGAAAGCCGTTGGCAACATCATCGCCTAGGAAAGAGGCGCATGATACAGAGGCGTTTGTGAGGTTGAAGGATCGCATGATGGGTATGGAGAGTGTGAATAGAAAAGTTTTGAAGGAGAATGAAGAGCTGAAGGCTAAGGTTGATGGTATGAAGGTGATGAGAGAGGAGTTGGAGGAGATGCGAGTGAAGGAGCAGGAGTGGTTGAAGGAAAGGAGTGGAATGATGAAGCGAGTGAAGGCAGTTGAGCGCTTAGAGTCGGAGTTGATGTGTGAGAAGAATGAAGTAGAGCGGATGCGAGGTGTGGTGAAGGAAGTGGAAGAGACGAAGGTGATTAACAGACAGTTGTTGTCGGAAGTTGAGCGATTGCATGAGCGTGAGAAGTGTGGAAAAAGAAGAGTGTATGAAGTCCATCTTCCCCTTTTCGAAAATAATGTGTGTGACGCCCAACGATCACCAGCGATCCCAATCAGACGCAGCAATGCTACGAGGGCGACGGAGTCCTATGTCTCCATATGAATATGGACATCACCGGCGAGCTTGAGGACTTCGTCGTCCGAAAAGTCCGGAAGAAAGTTCCCAGTAAGTTACTTCAACATGATCATTTCCTTACCGCATCTAATCTCCTATTCTTTTCCTTTCAGAGTTCTTGCAGTAGTCGTGGAAGAGACAGTAGTGTCGGTGGACGGAGAACGACCCATGAGCCCTCTTAAGCTACCTTCTAATGCAGCTAAAGCGGTCCCCCGCCCGCCACATATCTTCGGATATGGAATGCAGAGGGGAAGAATAAATGATGAAATGGAATGAAATGGGAGGCCACCCTTGCACCACATGCAACACACCAGACTTCTCTCTTCGGTAGTGAACAAGCTCTGAACGCATAAGTTACTTTCCTGTATCGAAGTCGATTGCTATACAAGTATTGAAGAAAACGTAAGTTACTAAAATCAGCAGAAAAAACATAGGGAGAGATGTGATGTTCCAAATATGCTTATTTAGAAGATTGAACTCAACATGATAAACCATTGATGAATAATGCTACCACAAAGGGTAACAAGTCTACCGTTTATAGAAATCAGCTACATGGTATCAGTAGAGACTCGTTACCTCCAAAGTATAGTTAGTAAAAAGTCGTCATGAAAAAATACTTTATTTGGTCTTTGATTTGACATCAATGAAACCCGTTTTACTAATAGCAATGACAATATGGTTTATTTTATTCAGAAGCAAATGATCGCCGCCGTAACCATGAAAGTTGTCCATCCGAGAAATAATCTTCCGCAGATGTCGTGTATAAAAATCAGAAGCATCAGTAACATATTCTTGTCCGTAGGAACGAAATTGAAAGTCAACACTTTCCGCTTCTTCACCTTGTGGAAAATGAATGTAATTGACATTCGCAATTAAGTGAGCCTTGATGAGACTGTCTTTGAAATAAGATATCAACTCCGAAAATATTTCTCTTGTGTATTCTAAAAATGCTTTCAATTCTGTCTCCTCCCTTTGAAACTCAAGGATGTAATCTTGTATTAAGCCTCCGAAGCTCTCTTGATGAAAACGAATCGTGCAATCATCATGTTTCAATGTATTGACTTCAGGTGCCTTGGTTGAGTCTATTGCTAAACATCATTTTTGCCTAAGACGATTTCAATAACGCGTTACAAATGTGCGTGCGCACATCGGGAACTCTAGCTCGTCTGTGATTGGACGAGAGGTCTCATCCATTCACCGCTAAGGAAAATCTTATAAAAAGCAGTATACCAGCTCTACTCTTCACATTTATCTTTCACAAGGTGAGTGTCGGTGAGCTCCTGCTATCAGGTTGTTTTGACTTGCTATCAAGCTGAATAGTATCTTGCTATCAAGAGATTCACTTCTCATAAAACATATCATCGCTGTAATACCTCCTTTGCTCGAGCTTTCCTTCGGGACGGCGGGTACTGCCGTAGAGGGATTGCGTTGCACGGGTTGTTCGTCGTTTGTTAGACCGAAACCTCTGGGCCGTTGCTCATGTTGGGCGTTCGACTTCATACTCAACGTGACGCTTTCTCTCGCCAGATCAGAGTACTTCAGCCATTCGACAAAGGTTAGTCTTTATGATACGGAGTAGAGTGAAATGTAATTCATTAGATGTCACTTCAATGATTGTTCCCATGATAAACGTTGACTAGGCAAATGAAACGATTCTCATTTTTTTTCAGTGATTGAAGTTTTACAATTATCAACTGACTGTATCCGAACAATAATGGAGTTTACGGAAATTGAGAATTACCGCATATCTGCTGAGATGAAGAAGGCCACCATCAAGCAATGTGAGTATTTGTATCAAGGTTGACTCACTCTATTACTAACATCATTAGGGTGCACATCCCATTTAAACGTAAATCAAGAACTGTCACCTCCCCTCTTTCGCTCATGTTTAAACCGAATCCGAATTTTAGCTCTGCTTATCTTTGCTGCTATTCTGTTTTAGTGTATGAATGTATTCGTAATGGGGAACCCGTCCCCCAAGGAGCAGTCGGGGAAGCCTATGAGCGGCTTGGCAAGTGTAAGTACCCTTACCTATGAGAACTGAGAGTTGGAATGTCATGTTTTAGCACTTCTGTATCCGTATAGCTTACTCTCTATCATTGTCTCCGCAACCTCTAATGTCATCTCTTTTTCCTCTCTGCAGATATGGCAAAGATGAAGAAGTGGGGAGAAGCCGCGAGGTGGAGATTCAATGCTGAATTTCCGGCCCTACGTTCCCGCCCATCTACCTCCGCTCAAGGTCCGGCACCTTTCTCGGCTACCGTCATCGCCCAACCTCCATCACCTGCTCCGCTCCCCGTCACCACGTCCCTCCGACACCCAAGCCCAGGACCCTTCCACCCTCGGCTCGTGTCCCACTCCTGCCTCCTCGACCATCGGAGATCAAGTCCTTAGATGGTAGGTATCCGTGATTGGGAAATAGGGGATAAGACTTCAAACTTGAAATTATGATCATGTTACTAATCTCTTTTCTCTTTTTCTCAACAGATCTGGCGACGGTTCTCCTGGACGGTGACGTTCCCTCCCGCCCCATCATCATCCCTGCATCGCCACCTGCTGCAGCGGCCGAACTCCCTCTCCTCTCCGTCGAGTCGGTGGAGAGACTGTTGGAGCAGGAGGAGTTGGAGATAGTCGGAGAGGACAGGGAGATTGAAGTCGAAGAGGAGGACTTTCGATGCCAGCGGTGTGACAGGGTCTTCGCCAAAGCCTACAGTTTGAGACGTCACACCGCTGGCAATGCCTGCAGAAGAGGAAAGCGCCGAACGATCCCTCAACGACCCAAGTGTGAAGGTTGTGGACGCACGTTCTACAACAGCACCAACTTGCGAGTCCACATCGAAGGCGGTTCCTGTGGCAGTGTGAGGCAACCACCGACAACAACAGGTAGGAAGCATCCTTCATCTCACGTCGGCTTTTCCTGTTCTTCGTGTCGGAAGACCTTTCCCACAGAGTTTGTTCTCTCTTCGCACACACTCTGCCACACACATTCCACTGAGTTTTACACTGACAACAACGTCACTCTAAGGCTGAGCAAGTTTTCCCTTGAGAGGCTCGTTCGTGACTATGAGATGGAAAGCTCTGAACCTATACAGGATATTCATCCATTCCTGTCAAATAATATATGGTTAATTCATCAAATGTTGGCGAGTTTAGGTAGGTTTTTGCTCAGAGGCATGTTTTACGTCTCTGCTCGTTTCAATAAAAGAGATAGCAGTACGGGAGAAGTAGAGTCCACTGTGACGATTAGGATAGCCTCCTGTGCTGCTGATTTCATAGGTGATGTAAACGAGTGGATAGAGAGACATGCGACCTATCTCGCCAACAACCTGGAAAAGTTCCTGGAAAGAGACAGCGGACTGGTCTTTGATGGGATCGAGAAAGTAAACAACAAAATCAATCTCTTGGAAAATTTGCAAGGGAGCAGTTGTTTCAGACTCCCCAAAGCACTGGCTGACAAAAAGGCTGTCATCAATGTAGAGTGTCAGTCCCAGTGTTCCAAGTACGCCGTTCTCTCCATTCTTCACTATAATGATATAGGAATAAATCGTGAACGAATCACTCACTATCGTGAATGGGAGGATGAGCTTAAGTTTGACGGGCTAGATGTCAACACATTAGATTTTAAAGACATCGCCCAATTTGAAAAATTTAATGAAATTAAGATAGCCGTCCATCTCTGGGAAAAAGGTCTGAAGGACGTTAGGTATAATGATCGCAAAGTAACTTCGACCGGGTTGTCAATCTTCTCCTAGTGTATAGCGACAACCACCCAGAATGGCATTATTGTGGCATTCCTAAAATTTCAAAGTTGTGATAACAAGTATTATTACTGTGATCGCTGCACACGGCGCTTTAGGTCAAAACCATTTTTTGAACAGCATTACGAGTGGTGCTCTCGGGGTAAGCTTCAAATGGAAGTGATGCCCAAAGATAAATTTTATAGGTATGAAGAAAAAGGCAATGAGCTGAGTCCCATTTGTATCATTTATGCAGACATTGAATGCTATATTGATAGTGAAGATCAGACTCACCAACCTGCAGCCATTGCCTGTTATGAAGTTTGGCATTCTTAGTATAGGAACCAAAATAAACTGCATGTGTGGCAAGGTGAAGACTGCATCTTAGAATTTTTAAAATTTTTAGATAAAAAAGCCCATTTTCATCAACGCTATGAAACGGAGCTCACTAGGAAACCCATGTGTTTCACAAAAGTCGATAAATTAAAATTTGATGGGATCACAGGATGTCCCCCTTGCTGTTCATTCTTTGATGAGAAGCAGCATAAGAAAGTGAGGGACCATTGCCATCTCAGTGGCAAATTTAGGTCTGCCTTGTGCAGCAAGTGTAATTTCTCACTTAGGCTCAAACGGCGAACGCTCCCCGTCATCTTTCATAACTTTAAATGTTATGATGCGCATATTCTTCTTCGCCATGGTCTAGGACATATGAAGTCACGGTCGATGAATGTCATGGCGCAAAGTAAGGAAAAATTCATGTCTGTTGGCCAAAGTCCACGTTGACAAGACGAAGGAGGGGAAACCTGTCTTTTATGATGTTAAGTTTATGGACAGTTTCCAGTTTATGTCTTCTTCCTTAGCCACTTTCGCTAATAATTTAGACTCACCCTCACACAAAATTTAAAGAAAGACTATCCTACTATTAGTGACAGTCTCATGCGACGGAAAGGGGTGTTTCCTTATAGTTATTTTAGTTCAATGGACGCATTGAAAGAAACATCCCTTCCATCCATCGATAAATTTAAGAACGATTTGACGGATGAGGACTGTTCGCATGAGATTTGAAGATTTCGACCGTTGCTCATGCGAATGACCAACATTTGTGGACGACCGCGATGATATACTGAATCAGGAAGATGGGTATGCAACTGTTCTAAATCGATGTCTCTTCTGAGATTCATTTCGCGCATGGCGTTGATGATGCGGATGGGGAGCATGATTCACAAAAGCATGAGGGTTGAGTGAACTTCCCTTTTATACTTTTCCCATGAGGGTTTTGGAATCACGATGTAGCAGTGATCATTATGTAGAATCATCTCTTGAATGCGAATAAATACAATGCCTTCTCCTACGTTAATGACACGGCAAGAGTTGGATAGGATAGCGCGATGTAACCTTCGTAGTTGAAAGCGTTCTAGAGTTATCTGAAGTTGACGTTTCATATCATGAAATGTAACACACTGACTTTTCCATGATACATGGAAGCATGCTGATAATTTCCACATGATCATGATTCAAACCTGAGTGAAGAATGTAATGCCTAAGAAAGAAGGAGAGAGTAATGTTTATGTGGCATGGTGAGTGTACATTTTTCTTTCTTGATAAGGTGGCCGTTAGGCGTTGGTCTCATAAAGACCGATGGTGCGTTCTCAGTGTGTGGAGAGTGTTACTGTAGCTCATCATCATCAACATGGACATCATTTTTGAAGGTTATGGAGACAAGATAGGGATTCAACGTAAACAACCTTCCGTCCCTGCGCGGACCTATGTAGATGGTTTGAATTTTAATTTCAAAGGAGTAGAATCCTTTTCCCAAAATGGGGAGAGGTTTGCAATTGAGTAAGTCCCTCCTTTTCATGGATGATGAGGCAGTGTCTATCCATATGAACATACATGTATCTTCTTTCCATGATGGGAACTTGTGGCCTCTTCCCATTGTGTCGAACAATTTCTTTGGGAATGGTGAGATTTTCTTTCAGGAATGTTTCAAGAGTATTGAATTGTAACCGTGTCCAATAGTCTAACGGTACACACACAGCGAGTCCATACTGTGTTGACATAGCCTTTAGATAATCCATCCGATGACTTGGAGTTTTTACGGTCACGACTTCTCCATGATGAGTTATCTTTTGATTGAAAGCATTTTTACCCGATGCTTAAGTAAGGGAGTTCAGTGTACCCAGTGCGAGAACAGAGGAGTTGATGGCTTCGAGCAACTGCATGGTTAGCGCAAGGACGGAAATGATTGTCATGAGGTCAGTCTTTCGTTTTATAACCAGACCTAGCTCCAATCACATGCGTTTCCCTTTTCATGTTTTCCTTGTCTTTGTTATGTGACAAAGAGTTTTCACACGTGAACTTTTGACTGCGTGGGTGGAAACCTTCCCTGTGACTGACTGCCCTCTTACAAAGTCGTCCTCACAAAGACTTTAGTGACACACCCCTTCTAGCGAACAAAGACGCATTCATTTATCTACCAAAGAGCCTGATGGTAATGCACAAAGCACAATGACTCATTTTGTGATACGCCCCTTTTCTCGAACAAAGACGCATTCATTTATGTAACAAAGCGCAATGACTCATTTTGTGATACGCCCCTTTTCTCGAACAAAGATGCATTCATTTTTGTAACAAAGCGCAATGACTCATGTTGCTCTATACACCACTACAAAATACTCAGTTAAAAGAAATTTTTATTGCATCTACACAACATGTCGACCATCAAACAAAGTCGTGGATGTAAACACACTCAGTTGAATCATGATATGTTTAACAACGTATGCATTTCCTTCCATCGTCTCTTCTATTCTCTCCATAATTTTCTCCATATGTCGTACATAAAATTGATCACTAAGAGTAATCCATTCTGTGCAATAGGATACAAAACGAAGTGGTTTTTGCAAATCTTTCAACTCTATATAAGCAACGAGTCTACCCTTCACATCTTGAGGTTGTAAACTCTCTATCAATCTTTTGAAGAGAGGAAGGCTTTCAGTTACCACTACTTTCATATCATTCATCTTCATTTTAAATGTAAGTTTCCAATCTTGTAAAAATCCGTCGAATCCTTGTTGATCAAGTGTCAAATGCCACGTGGTTACTTAAGGTACGATGCGTCATCATAAAGGTTGTGACTATAGATTTCACATTGCTTCAATGACTTCTACTATTAATAAAACAGAAATAACAATCATGTTCCACTGTAAGTTTATTCAACATCAGTCAAATTCACAAGTACAGAATACACTTCATGAAAAGATCATCACTCATTCACAAAGAGTAAAAACATGTTTTACATATACCCATGCTGTTGACATTAATATGGATACAGTTCATAAACATCATAGAGACTACAATGCCAGCGTGAAGAGAGTTTTGCAATGTAGGTGGCTTTATTTCTAGTATTACAATGGGATGGTGGTCTGTAAAGGTGATGTCTCTCACCGAAACATACAGCCATATCAAAAATCATTTCATCTCTAAACTTCTTTTGATCACAATGCATATGATAGTCTTGTCTTAGACAACCTACATTATCAAAAAGACTTAATTACAAGATAATACATTGAGCAGGAACTTTACAAGAATGTCTGTCCTTTACATAACAAAAGATACATACAACATGATTACAATGTTTTAATTGAACATAACGCACAAGACCGCGTTTTCCACATTCACTACATACTAACTGATTACAATACTTAAGATTTCTCTTTGGTGGTAACACCATCTTTCTTTGATGTGCGACGACGTTTAGGTTTGGTGACAGGTTCTTGACACTCTTTGACACAAGAATCAATGACTTTCTGAATATGATCAAGACCTGTTAACTCAGGTTGATGATGAATTTGAGCAATGCGCAAATTGAGAGAAATCAAATTACCGTCAGATTGATGAGGTCCCACATAAACAGCAGGTACCTCAATATGAAAGGAATAAAAGCCTGCACCTAGCGATGACAATTCTGTTTCAACTGACTGTTCAACTGTCACTCCTGAAGTGACTTTACAATACTTGCTTTGCAAAATATAGCAGCGAGTGCCGCGATACAAAGGTTTATAATTGGAAGTTTTATTTTCTGGCTACAACTGTAATAGTTCAGTGGGAATAAGAGCCTTTAGCCTCACAACGTCTTCTAAAATGTCAAGCTGCTGACGCAACCAATTATCAATAGGTATACTCAGGTTTTGACCGCAACGATTTACTTGCGTATCCACTTTTGGTAAGCATACCGCCGGCGTTTGAAGATAGAGTCGAACACCGTTGTAGCGCACTTGTTGTTTGTAGGTAGGATAGCCGTGAATTACCTTTTTAATTTTCGGATTCTACAGCTGGAGATGTTGAGGATTGAGTGATGCAGCAGTAGGAGTAGGATTCATGGCCATGGCAGTCTGTGACGAAAGAATACCACTAAGTATATTCATGATCATCAGAGAAAAGAAAATCGTTAGCTTAGCAGTGACATATAAGGTGGCCCTTAAGAGGACCTTTTGGGGCGTTCACATGATTTAAAGCTTATCACCAAAGTCTAAGTCTCCGTCATTGTCCAGTAAATTAAATGTCTTGGGCTTAGGACCCGAACTAAGTTTCAATTCCTTAAAGGACTTAAAGGTAAAGCGTCTAGGTGGTGGAGGCGGCGGTGGTGATGGTTCAACAAAATAGGCTTGTACAATCATCGGCCACACACTCACCTGCGTCTCTCTTCTAAAATGTTGGTAAGGTTTAGGCCACACAGTCATGACACTCACTTGTAAATTTGGAAACAGGATTGAATCAGACAAAATTGAAACGGAGAATGCCGTGAGCAAGTCACACACGCTTTCCAAGTCAAGAGAATGAAATGAAGAGAAAATGGGGAGACGTCTGCTTTTATGGTCTCCTGCAAATCCACATTTGACACTATGAGAGCCAATCAGAGACCTCCGTTTCTCCCCTGACTTCGTTGCGGCAGGGAAAAGGAGCCACGCGGACGACTGACTCATGATTGCTTTTCCCAAATCTTGTAGTCAAATCTAGTTTAGCACATTGAGTTGAATATGAATGTGTTTTATGCGACATAAGAGCAAGTTGGATCCATGCTCTTGAAATGAATCTAGTCGAGATGCAATTTTCGCCATGTGTCGCTGATAGAAGTCTTTTGGATCATGTATCGTCTCTGCAGAATAAGATGCAAAATGAAACACTACACGTTAACCTACATGTTCGTCAGTCACTTTCTCAAATTCAATCTCTGAAACTAATCGTCCTTTCACATCTTTATTCATCAAACTGTCCATGAGCTGTTGGAAAACGAAGTAACCTTTAGCGATAGCGAATTCTAAGTCTGCCTTTTCATGATGAAATGAGATGGTGTAGTCCCTAATCACACCACGAAAACTTTGTCGATGAAAACGTAGTGAACAAAATTCATTCGTAAACTCTGCTGCATCTGACATCTTTCTTCCTATCACTTCGGAGACATAGCATGAATGACACAGTTCTAACAAGATTTTTCAGTCGTTTAGAATGAAACACTGTCTAATGTCGAGCGTTTGTCTCGTATTTTCATGAGAAGAGATTGTTTGCTATCGAAGATGTGTATGTTTGCCTATTTATGTCACTCCCACGACCCTCTCTATCTATTCAGGTGTAAAATGTCACGCTGATTCCAAATCTGGTCTCATTTTTCTCGTACGATGCTTCGTTCACCCCTAGAGCCATTTTCATAAAAAATTCTAACTCTGTCGTTTTTCGGTGATGGTCAAAAATCTTAAAGTCACTCTCACACCTCAACGCACGAACGTAGAGACACGCCGTTTCTTCCACTGAATTTGTCTCACATTTAGCTTTCAAATGAGCTATTGCACGACTTTCTACCATTCTTAGAACCAAAGTTGGAAGTCTGACAGGAGGGGGGGGGTCAGCACTTTTTCTCTCCGATTTCGCTGGAAACAACCTCCCTAACCCAAAATTTCACGTAGAATACGAATCTGCCCTCCAACTACAATAACAACAGTTTGATCGCTTTCTCTCATTGCAATAGCACTCAATTCCTGCATGGGTGTTCCCTCACTGTCTATAAAGATGACAACCTACATTATCAAAAAGACTTAATTACAAGATAATACATTGAGCAGGAACTTTACAAGAATGTCTGTCCTTTACATAACAAAAGATACATACAACATGATTACAATGTTTTAATTGAACATAACGCACAAGACCGCGTTTTCCACATTCACTACATACTAACTGATTACAATACTTAAGATTTCTCTTTGGTGGTAACACCATCTTTCTTTGATGTGCGACGACGTTTAGGTTTGGTGACAGGTTCTTGACACTCTTTGACACAAGAATCAATGACTTTCTGAATATGATCAAGACCTGTTAACTCAGGTTGATGATGAATTTGAGCAATGCGCAAATTGAGAGAAATCAAATTACCGTCAGATTGATGAGGTCCCACATAAACAGCAGGTACCTCAATATGAAAGGAATAAAAGCCTGCACCTAGCGATGACAATTCTGTTTCAACTGACTGTTCAACTGTCACTCCTGAAGTGACTTTACAATACTTGCTTTGCAAAATATAGCAGCGAGTGCCGCGATACAAAGGTTTATAATTGGAAGTTTTATTTTCTGGCTACAACTGTAATAGTTCAGTGGGAATAAGAGCCTTTAGCCTCACAACGTCTTCTAAAATGTCAAGCTGCTGACGCAACCAATTATCAATAGGTATACTCAGGTTTTGACCGCAACGATTTACTTGCGTATCCACTTTTGGTAAGCATACCGCCGGCGTTTGAAGATAGAGTCGAACACCGTTGTAGCGCACTTGTTGTTTGTAGGTAGGATAGCCGTGAATTACCTTTTTAATTTTCGGATTCTACAGCTGGAGATGTTGAGGATTGAGTGATGCAGCAGTAGGAGTAGGATTCATGGCCATGGCAGTCTGTGACGAAAGAATACCACTAAGTATATTCATGATCATCAGAGAAAAGAAAATCGTTAGCTTAGCAGTGACATATAAGGTGGCCCTTAAGAGGACCTTTTGGGGCGTTCACATGATTTAAAGCTTATCACCAAAGTCTAAGTCTCCGTCATTGTCCAGTAAATTAAATGTCTTGGGCTTAGGACCCGAACTAAGTTTCAATTCCTTAAAGGACTTAAAGGTAAAGCGTCTAGGTGGTGGAGGCGGCGGTGGTGATGGTTCAACAAAATAGGCTTGTACAATCATCGGCCACACACTCACCTGCGTCTCTCTTCTAAAATGTTGGTAAGGTTTAGGCCACACAGTCATGACACTCACTTGTAAATTTGGAAACAGGATTGAATCAGACAAAATTGAAACGGAGAATGCCGTGAGCAAGTCACACACGCTTTCCAAGTCAAGAGAATGAAATGAAGAGAAAATGGGGAGACGTCTGCTTTTATGGTCTCCTGCAAATCCACATTTGACACTATGAGAGCCAATCAGAGACCTCCGTTTCTCCCCTGACTTCGTTGCGGCAGGGAAAAGGAGCCACGCGGACGACTGACTCATGATTGCTTTTCCCAAATCTTGTAGTCAAATCTAGTTTAGCACATTGAGTTGAATATGAATGTGTTTTATGCGACATAAGAGCAAGTTGGATCCATGCTCTTGAAATGAATCTAGTCGAGATGCAATTTTCGCCATGTGTCGCTGATAGAAGTCTTTTGGATCATGTATCGTCTCTGCAGAATAAGATGCAAAATGAAACACTACACGTTAACCTACATGTTCGTCAGTCACTTTCTCAAATTCAATCTCTGAAACTAATCGTCCTTTCACATCTTTATTCATCAAACTGTCCATGAGCTGTTGGAAAACGAAGTAACCTTTAGCGATAGCGAATTCTAAGTCTGCCTTTTCATGATGAAATGAGATGGTGTAGTCCCTAATCACACCACGAAAACTTTGTCGATGAAAACGTAGTGAACAAAATTCATTCGTAAACTCTACTGCATCTGACATCTTTCTTCCTATCACTTCGGAGACATAGCATGAATGACACAGTTCTAACAAGATTTTTCAGTCGTTTAGAATGAAACACTGTCTAATGTCGAGCGTTTGTCTCGTATTTTCATGAGAAGAGATTGTTTGCTATCGAAGATGTGTATGTTTGCCTATTTATGTCACTCCCACGACCCTCTCTATCTATTCAGGTGTAAAATGTCACGCTGATTCCAAATCTGGTCTCATTTTTCTCGTACGATGCTTCGTTCACCCCTAGAGCCATTTTCATAAAAAATTCTAACTCTGTCGTTTTTCGGTGATGGTCAAAAATCTTAAAGTCACTCTCACACCTCAACGCACGAACGTAGAGACACGCCGTTTCTTCCACTGAATTTGTCTCACATTTAGCTTTCAAATGAGCTATTGCACGACTTTCTACCATTCTTAGAACCAAAGTTGGAAGTCTGACAGGAGGGGGGGGTCAGCACTTTTTCTCTCCGATTTCGCTGGAAACAACCTCCCTAACCCAAAATTTCACGTAGAATACGAATCTGCCCTCCAACTACAATAACAACAGTTTGATCGCTTTCTCTCATTGCAATAGCACTCAATTCCTGCATGGGTGTTCCCTCACTGTCTATAAAGATGACAACCTACATTATCAAAAAGACTTAATTACAAGATAATACATTGAGCAGGAACTTTACAAGAATGTCTGTCCTTTACATAACAAAAGATACATACAACATGATTACAATGTTTTAATTGAACATAACGCACAAGACCGCGTTTTCCACATTCACTACATACTAACTGATTACAATACTTAAGATTTCTCTTTGGTGGTAACACCATCTTTCTTTGATGTGCGACGACGTTTAGGTTTGGTGACAGGTTCTTGACACTCTTTGACACAAGAATCAATGACTTTCTGAATATGATCAAGACCTGTTAACTCAGGTTGATGATGAATTTGAGCAATGCGCAAATTGAGAGAAATCAAATTACCGTCAGATTGATGAGGTCCCACATAAACAGCAGGTACCTCAATATGAAAGGAATAAAAGCCTGCACCTAGCGATGACAATTCTGTTTCAACTGACTGTTCAACTGTCACTCCTGAAGTGACTTTACAATACTTGCTTTGCAAAATATAGCAGCGAGTGCCGCGATACAAAGGTTTATAATTGGAAGTTTTATTTTCTGGCTACAACTGTAATAGTTCAGTGGGAATAAGAGCCTTTAGCCTCACAACGTCTTCTAAAATGTCAAGCTGCTGACGCAACCAATTATCAATAGGTATACTCAGGTTTTGACCGCAACGATTTACTTGCGTATCCACTTTTGGTAAGCATACCGCCGGCGTTTGAAGATAGAGTCGAACACCGTTGTAGCGCACTTGTTGTTTGTAGGTAGGATAGCCGTGAATTACCTTTTTAATTTTCGGATTCTACAGCTGGAGATGTTGAGGATTGAGTGATGCAGCAGTAGGAGTAGGATTCATGGCCATGGCAGTCTGTGACGAAAGAATACCACTAAGTATATTCATGATCATCAGAGAAAAGAAAATCGTTAGCTTAGCAGTGACATATAAGGTGGCCCTTAAGAGGACCTTTTGGGGCGTTCACATGATTTAAAGCTTATCACCAAAGTCTAAGTCTCCGTCATTGTCCAGTAAATTAAATGTCTTGGGCTTAGGACCCGAACTAAGTTTCAATTCCTTAAAGGACTTAAAGGTAAAGCGTCTAGGTGGTGGAGGCGGCGGTGGTGATGGTTCAACAAAATAGGCTTGTACAATCATCGGCCACACACTCACCTGCGTCTCTCTTCTAAAATGTTGGTAAGGTTTAGGCCACACAGTCATGACACTCACTTGTAAATTTGGAAACAGGATTGAATCAGACAAAATTGAAACGGAGAATGCCGTGAGCAAGTCACACACGCTTTCCAAGTCAAGAGAATGAAATGAAGAGAAAATGGGGAGACGTCTGCTTTTATGGTCTCCTGCAAATCCACATTTGACACTATGAGAGCCAATCAGAGACCTCCGTTTCTCCCCTGACTTCGTTGCGGCAGGGAAAAGGAGCCACGCGGACGACTGACTCATGATTGCTTTTCCCAAATCTTGTAGTCAAATCTAGTTTAGCACATTGAGTTGAATATGAATGTGTTTTATGCGACATAAGAGCAAGTTGGATCCATGCTCTTGAAATGAATCTAGTCGAGATGCAATTTTCGCCATGTGTCGCTGATAGAAGTCTTTTGGATCATGTATCGTCTCTGCAGAATAGGATGCAAAATGAAACACTACACGTTAACCTACATGTTCGTCAGTCACTTTCTCAAATTCAATCTCTGAAACTAATCGTCCTTTCACATCTTTATTCATCAAACTGTCCATGAGCTGTTGGAAAACGAAGTAACCTTTAGCGATAGCGAATTCTAAGTCTGCCTTTTCATGATGAAATGAGATGGTGTAGTCCCTAATCACACCACGAAAACTTTGTCGATGAAAACGTAGTGAACAAAATTCATTCGTAAACTCTACTGCATCTGACATCTTTCTTCCTATCACTTCGGAGACATAGCATGAATGACACAGTTCTAACAAGATTTTTCAGTCGTTTAGAATGAAACACTGTCTAATGTCGAGCGTTTGTCTCGTATTTTCATGAGAAGAGATTGTTTGCTATCGAAGATGTGTATGTTTGCGTATTTATGTCACTCCCACGACCCTCTCTATCTATTCAGGTGTAAAATGTCACGCTGATTCCAAATCTGGTCTCATTTTTCTCGTACGATGCTTCGTTCACCCCTAGAGCCATTTTCATAAAAAATTCTAACTCTGTCGTTTTTCGGTGATGGTCAAAAATCTTAAAGTCACTCTCACACCTCAACGCACGAACGTAGAGACACGCCGTTTCTTCCACTGAATTTGTCTCACATTTAGCTTTCAAATGAGCTATTGCACGACTTTCTACCATTCTTAGAACCAAAGTTGGAAGTCTGACAGGAGGGGGGGGTCAGCACTTTTTCTCTCCGATTTCGCTGGAAACAACCTCCCTAACCCAAAATTTCACGTAGAATACGAATCTGCCCTCCAACTACAATAACAACAGTTTGATCGCTTTCTCTCATTGCAATAGCACTCAATTCCTGCATGGGTGTTCCCTCACTGTCTATAAAGATGACAACCTACATTATCAAAAAGACTTAATTACAAGATAATACATTGAGCAGGAACTTTACAAGAATGTCTGTCCTTTACATAACAAAAGATACATACAACATGATTACAATGTTTTAATTGAACATAACGCACAAGACCGCGTTTTCCACATTCACTACATACTAACTGATTACAATACTTAAGATTTCTCTTTGGTGGTAACACCATCTTTCTTTGATGTGCGACGACGTTTAGGTTTGGTGACAGGTTCTTGACACTCTTTGACACAAGAATCAATGACTTTCTGAATATGATCAAGACCTGTTAACTCAGGTTGATGATGAATTTGAGCAATGCGCAAATTGAGAGAAATCAAATTACCGTCAGATTGATGAGGTCCCACATAAACAGCAGGTACCTCAATATGAAAGGAATAAAAGCCTGCACCTAGCGATGACAATTCTGTTTCAACTGACTGTTCAACTGTCACTCCTGAAGTGACTTTACAATACTTGCTTTGCAAAATATAGCAGCGAGTGCCGCGATACAAAGGTTTATAATTGGAAGTTTTCTTTTCTGGCCACAACTGTAATAGTTCAGTGGGAATAAGAGCCTTTAGCCTCACAACGTCTTCTAAAATGTCAAGCTGCTGACGCAACCAATTATCAATAGGTATACTCAGGTTTTGACCGCAACGATTTACTTGCGTATCCACTTTTGGTAAGCATACCGCCGGCGTTTGAAGATAGAGTCGAACACCGTTGTAGCGCACTTGTTGTTTGTAGGTAGGATAGCCGTGAATTACCTTTTTAATTTTCGGATTCTACAGCTGGAGATGTTGAGGATTGAGTGATGCAGCAGTAGGAGTAGGATTCATGGCCATGGCAGTCTGTGACGAAAGAATACCACTAAGTATATTCATGATCATCAGAGAAAAGAAAATCGTTAGCTTAGCAGTGACATATAAGGTGGCCCTTAAGAGGACCTTTTGGGGCGTTCACATGATTTAAAGCTTATCACCAAAGTCTAAGTCTCCGTCATTGTCCAGTAAATTAAATGTCTTGGGCTTAGGACCCGAACTAAGTTTCAATTCCTTAAAGGACTTAAAGGTAAAGCGTCTAGGTGGTGGAGGCGGCGGTGGTGATGGTTCAACAAAATAGGCTTGTACAATCATCGGCCACACACTCACCTGCGTCTCTCTTCTAAAATGTTGGTAAGGTTTAGGCCACACAGTCATGACACTCACTTGTAAATTTGGAAACAGGATTGAATCAGACAAAATTGAAACGGAGAATGCCGTGAGCAAGTCACACACGCTTTCCAAGTCAAGAGAATGAAATGAAGAGAAAATGGGGAGACGTCTGCTTTTATGGTCTCCTGCAAATCCACATTTGACACTATGAGAGCCAATCAGAGACCTCCGTTTCTCCCCTGACTTCGTTGCGGCAGGGAAAAGGAGCCACGCGGACGACTGACTCATGATTGCTTTTCCCAAATCTTGTAGTCAAATCTAGTTTAGCACATTGAGTTGAATATGAATGTGTTTTATGCGACATAAGAGCAAGTTGGATCCATGCTCTTGAAATGAATCTAGTCGAGATGCAATTTTCGCCATGTGTCGCTGATAGAAGTCTTTTGGATCATGTATCGTCTCTGCAGAATAGGATGCAAAATGAAACACTACACGTTAACCTACATGTTCGTCAGTCACTTTCTCAAATTCAATCTCTGAAACTAATCGTCCTTTCACATCTTTATTCATCAAACTGTCCATGAGCTGTTGGAAAACGAAGTAACCTTTAGCGATAGCGAATTCTAAGTCTGCCTTTTCATGATGAAATGAGATGGTGTAGTCCCTAATCACACCACGAAAACTTTGTCGATGAAAACGTAGTGAACAAAATTCATTCGTAAACTCTACTGCATCTGACATCTTTCTTCCTATCACTTCGGAGACATAGCATGAATGACACAGTTCTAACAAGATTTTTCAGTCGTTTAGAATGAAACACTGTCTAATGTCGAGCGTTTGTCTCGTATTTTCATGAGAAGAGATTGTTTGCTATCGAAGATGTGTATGTTTGCGTATTTATGTCACTCCCACGACCCTCTCTATCTATTCAGGTGTAAAATGTCACGCTGATTCCAAATCTGGTCTCATTTTTCTCGTACGATGCTTCGTTCACCCCTAGAGCCATTTTCATAAAAAATTCTAACTCTGTCGTTTTTCGGTGATGGTCAAAAATCTTAAAGTCACTCTCACACCTCAACGCACGAACGTAGAGACACGCCGTTTCTTCCACTGAATTTGTCTCACATTTAGCTTTCAAATGAGCTATTGCACGACTTTCTACCATTCTTAGAACCAAAGTTGGAAGTCTGACAGGAGGGGGGGGGTCAGCACTTTTTCTCTCCGATTTCGCTGGAAACAACCTCCCTAACCCAAAATTTCACGTAGAATACGAATCTGCCCTCCAACTACAATAACAACAGTTTGATCGCTTTCTCTCATTGCAATAGCACTCAATTCCTGCATGGGTGTTCCCTCACTGTCTATAAAGATGACAACCTACATTATCAAAAAGACTTAATTACAAGATAATACATTGAGCAGGAACTTTACAAGAATGTCTGTCCTTTACATAACAAAAGATACATACAACATGATTACAATGTTTTAATTGAACATAACGCACAAGACCGCGTTTTCCACATTCACTACATACTAACTGATTACAATACTTAAGATTTCTCTTTGGTGGTAACACCATCTTTCTTTGATGTGCGACGACGTTTAGGTTTGGTGACAGGTTCTTGACACTCTTTGACACAAGAATCAATGACTTTCTGAATATGATCAAGACCTGTTAACTCAGGTTGATGATGAATTTGAGCAATGCGCAAATTGAGAGAAATCAAATTACCGTCAGATTGATGAGGTCCCACATAAACAGCAGGTACCTCAATATGAAAGGAATAAAAGCCTGCACCTAGCGATGACAATTCTGTTTCAACTGACTGTTCAACTGTCACTCCTGAAGTGACTTTACAATACTTGCTTTGCAAAATATAGCAGCGAGTGCCGCGATACAAAGGTTTATAATTGGAAGTTTTCTTTTCTGGCCACAACTGTAATAGTTCAGTGGGAATAAGAGCCTTTAGCCTCACAACGTCTTCTAAAATGTCAAGCTGCTGACGCAACCAATTATCAATAGGTATACTCAGGTTTTGACCGCAACGATTTACTTGCGTATCCACTTTTGGTAAGCATACCGCCGGCGTTTGAAGATAGAGTCGAACACCGTTGTAGCGCACTTGTTGTTTGTAGGTAGGATAGCCGTGAATTACCTTTTTAATTTTCGGATTCTACAGCTGGAGATGTTGAGGATTGAGTGATGCAGCAGTAGGAGTAGGATTCATGGCCATGGCAGTCTGTGACGAAAGAATACCACTAAGTATATTCATGATCATCAGAGAAAAGAAAATCGTTAGCTTAGCAGTGACATATAAGGTGGCCCTTAAGAGGACCTTTTGGGGCGTTCACATGATTTAAAGCTTATCACCAAAGTCTAAGTCTCCGTCATTGTCCAGTAAATTAAATGTCTTGGGCTTAGGACCCGAACTAAGTTTCAATTCCTTAAAGGACTTAAAGGTAAAGCGTCTAGGTGGTGGAGGCGGCGGTGGTGATGGTTCAACAAAATAGGCTTGTACAATCATCGGCCACACACTCACCTGCGTCTCTCTTCTAAAATGTTGGTAAGGTTTAGGCCACACAGTCATGACACTCACTTGTAAATTTGGAAACAGGATTGAATCAGACAAAATTGAAACGGAGAATGCCGTGAGCAAGTCACACACGCTTTCCAAGTCAAGAGAATGAAATGAAGAGAAAATGGGGAGACGTCTGCTTTTATGGTCTCCTGCAAATCCACATTTGACACTATGAGAGCCAATCAGAGACCTCCGTTTCTCCCCTGACTTCGTTGCGGCAGGGAAAAGGAGCCACGCGGACGACTGACTCATGATTGCTTTTCCCAAATCTTGTAGTCAAATCTAGTTTAGCACATTGAGTTGAATATGAATATGTTTTATGCGACATAAGAGCAAGTTGGATCCATGCTCTTGAAATGAATCTAGTCGAGATGCAATTTTCGCCATGTGTCGCTGATAGAAGTCTTTTGGATCATGTATCGTCTCTGCAGAATAGGATGCAAAATGAAACACTACACGTTAACCTACATGTTCGTCAGTCACTT
Organism: Prostheceraeus crozeri; assembly: GCA_907163375.1. NCBI lineage: Eukaryota > Metazoa > Platyhelminthes > Polycladida > Euryleptidae > Prostheceraeus > Prostheceraeus crozeri. The sequence goes on from CAJQUW010010249.1 coordinate 141,231, forward strand.
TCTCAAATTCAATCTCTGAAACTAATCGTCCTTTCACATCTTTATTCATCAAACTGTCCATGAGCTGTTGGAAAACGAAGTAACCTTTAGCGATAGCAAATTCTAAGTCTGCCTTTTCATGATGAAATGAGATGGTGTAGTCCCTAATCACACCACGAAAACTTTGTCGATGAAAACGTAGTGAACAAAATTCATTCGTAAACTCTACTGCATCTGACATCTTTCTTCCTATCACTTCGGAGACATAGCATGAATGACACAGTTCTAACAAGATTTTTCAGTCGTTTAGAATGAAACACTGTCTAATGTCGAGCGTTTGTCTCGTATTTTCATGAGAAGAGATTGTTTGCTATCGAAGATGTGTATGTTTGCGTATTTATGTCACTCCCACGACCCTCTCTATCTATTCAGGTGTAAAATGTCACGCTGATTCCAAATCTGGTCTCATTTTTCTCGTACGATGCTTCGTTCACCCCTAGAGCCATTTTCATAAAAAATTCTAACTCTGTCGTTTTTCGGTGATGGTCAAAAATCTTAAAGTCACTCTCACACCTCAACGCACGAACGTAGAGACACGCCGTTTCTTCCACTGAATTTGTCTCACATTTAGCTTTCAAATGAGCTATTGCACGACTTTCTACCATTCTTAGAACCAAAGTTGGAAGTCTGACAGGAGGGGGGGGGGGGTCGGCACTTTTTCTCTCCGATTTCGCTGGAAACAACCTCCCTAACCCAAAATTTCACGTAGAATACGAATCTGCCCTCCAACTACAATAACAACAGTTTGATCGCTTTCTCTCATTGCAATAGCACTCAATTCCTGCATGGGTGTTCCCTCACTGTCTATAAAGATGACAACCTACATTATCAAAAAGACTTAATTACAAGATAATACATTGAGCAGGAACTTTACAAGAATGTCTGTCCTTTACATAACAAAAGATACATACAACATGATTACAATGTTTTAATTGAACATAACGCACAAGACCGCGTTTTCCACATTCACTACATACTAACTGATTACAATACTTAAGATTTCTCTTTGGTGGTAACACCATCTTTCTTTGATGTGCGACGACGTTTAGGTTTGGTGACAGGTTCTTGACACTCTTTGACACAAGAATCAATGACTTTCTGAATATGATCAAGACCTGTTAACTCAGGTTGATGATGAATTTGAGCAATGCGCAAATTGAGAGAAATCAAATTACCGTCAGATTGATGAGGTCCCACATAAACAGCAGGTACCTCAATATGAAAGGAATAAAAGCCTGCACCTAGCGATGACAATTCTGTTTCAACTGACTGTTCAACTGTCACTCCTGAAGTGACTTTACAATACTTGCTTTGCAAAATATAGCAGCGAGTGCCGCGATACAAAGGTTTATAATTGGAAGTTTTATTTTCTGGCTACAACTGTAATAGTTCAGTGGGAATAAGAGCCTTTAGCCTCACAACGTCTTCTAAAATGTCAAGCTGCTGACGCAACCAATTATCAATAGGTATACTCAGGTTTTGACCGCAACGATTTACTTGCGTATCCACTTTTGGTAAGCATACCGCCGGCGTTTGAAGATAGAGTCGAACACCGTTGTAGCGCACTTGTTGTTTGTAGGTAGGATAGCCGTGAATTACCTTTTTAATTTTCGGATTCTACAGCTGGAGATGTTGAGGATTGAGTGATGCAGCAGTAGGAGTAGGATTCATGGCCATGGCAGTCTGTGACGAAAGAATACCACTAAGTACATTCATGATCATCAGAGAAAAGAAAATCGTTAGCTTAGCAGTGACATATAAGGTGGCCCTTAAGAGGACCTTTTGGGGCGTTCACATGATTTAAAGCTTATCACCAAAGTCTAAGTCTCCGTCATTGTCCAGTAAATTAAATGTCTTGGGCTTAGGACCCGAACTAAGTTTCAATTCCTTAAAGGACTTAAAGGTAAAGCGTCTAGGTGGTGGAGGCGGCGGTGGTGATGGTTCAACAAAATAGGCTTGTACAATCATCGGCCACACACTCACCTGCGTCTCTCTTCTAAAATGTTGGTAAGGTTTAGGCCACACAGTCATGACACTCACTTGTAAATTTGGAAACAGGATTGAATCAGACAAAATTGAATCGGAGAATGCCGTGAGCAAGTCACACACGCTTTCCAAGTCAAGAGAATGAAATGAAGAGAAAATGGGGAGACGTCTGCTTTTATGGTCTCCTGCAAATCCACATTTGACACTATGAGAGCCAATCAGAGACCTCCGTTTCTCCCCTGACTTCGTTGCGGCAGGGAAAAGGAGCCACGCGGACGACTGACTCATGATTGCTTTTCCCAAATCTTGTAGTCAAATCTAGTTTAGCACATTGAGTTGAATATGAATGTGTTTTATGCGACATAAGAGCAAGTTGGATCCATGCTCTTGAAATGAATCTAGTCGAGATGCAATTTTCGCCATGTGTCGCTGATAGAAGTCTTTTGGATCATGTATCGTCTCTGCAGAATAGGATGCAAAATGAAACACTACACGTTAACCTACATGTTCGTCAGTCACTTTCTCAAATTCAATCTCTGAAACTAATCGTCCTTTCACATCTTTATTCATCAAACTGTCCATGAGCTGTTGGAAAACGAAGTAACCTTTAGCGATAGCGAATTCTAAGTCTGCCTTTTCATGATGAAATGAGATGGTGTAGTCCCTAATCACACCACGAAAACTTTGTCGATGAAAACGTAGTGAACAAAATTCATTCGTAAACTCTACTGCATCTGACATCTTTCTTCCTATCACTTCGGAGACATAGCATGAATGACACAGTTCTAACAAGATTTTTCAGTCGTTTAGAATGAAACACTGTCTAATGTCGAGCGTTTGTCTCGTATTTTCATGAGAAGAGATTGTTTGCTATCGAAGATGTGTATGTTTGCGTATTTATGTCACTCCCACGACCCTCTCTATCTATTCAGGTGTAAAATGTCACGCTGATTCCAAATCTGGTCTCATTTTTCTCGTACGATGCTTCGTTCACCCCTAGAGCCATTTTCATAAAAAATTCTAACTCTGTCGTTTTTCGGTGATGGTCAAAAATCTTAAAGTCACTCTCACACCTCAACGCACGAACGTAGAGACACGCCGTTTCTTCCACTGAATTTGTCTCACATTTAGCTTTCAAATGAGCTATTGCACGACTTTCTACCATTCCTAGAACCAAAGTTGGAAGTCTGACAGGAGGGGGGGGGTCGGCACTTTTTCTCTCCGATTTCGCTGGAAACAACCTCCCTAACCCAAAATTTCACGTAGAATACGAATCTGCCCTCCAACTACAATAACAACAGTTTGATCGCTTTCTCTCATTGCAATAGCACTCAATTCCTGCATGGGTGTTCCCTCACTGTCTATAAAGATGACAACCTACATTATCAAAAAGACTTAATTACAAGATAATACATTGAGCAGGAACTTTACAAGAATGTCTGTCCTTTACATAACAAAAGATACATACAACATGATTACAATGTTTTAATTGAACATAACGCACAAGACCGCGTTTTCCACATTCACTACATACTAACTGATTACAATACTTAAGATTTCTCTTTGGTGGTAACACCATCTTTCTTTGATGTGCGACGACGTTTAGGTTTGGTGACAGGTTCTTGACACTCTTTGACACAAGAATCAATGACTTTCTGAATATGATCAAGACCTGTTAACTCAGGTTGATGATGAATTTGAGCAATGCGCAAATTGAGAGAAATCAAATTACCGTCAGATTGATGAGGTCCCACATAAACAGCAGGTACCTCAATATGAAAGGAATAAAAGCCTGCACCTAGCGATGACAATTCTGTTTCAACTGACTGTTCAACTGTCACTCCTGAAGTGACTTTACAATACTTGCTTTGCAAAATATAGCAGCGAGTGCCGCGATACAAAGGTTTATAATTGGAAGTTTTATTTTCTGGCTACAACTGTAATAGTTCAGTGGGAATAAGAGCCTTTAGCCTCACAACGTCTTCTAAAATGTCAAGCTGCTGACGCAACCAATTATCAATAGGTATACTCAGGTTTTGACCGCAACGATTTACTTGCGTATCCACTTTTGGTAAGCATACCGCCGGCGTTTGAAGATAGAGTCGAACACCGTTGTAGCGCACTTGTTGTTTGTAGGTAGGATAGCCGTGAATTACCTTTTTAATTTTCGGATTCTACAGCTGGAGATGTTGAGGATTGAGTGATGCAGCAGTAGGAGTAGGATTCATGGCCATGGCAGTCTGTGACGAAAGAATACCACTAAGTACATTCATGATCATCAGAGAAAAGAAAATCGTTAGCTTAGCAGTGACATATAAGGTGGCCCTTAAGAGGACCTTTTGGGGCGTTCACATGATTTAAAGCTTATCACCAAAGTCTAAGTCTCCGTCATTGTCCAGTAAATTAAATGTCTTGGGCTTAGGACCCGAACTAAGTTTCAATTCCTTAAAGGACTTAAAGGTAAAGCGTCTAGGTGGTGGAGGCGGCGGTGGTGATGGTTCAACAAAATAGGCTTGTACAATCATCGGCCACACACTCACCTGCGTCTCTCTTCTAAAATGTTGGTAAGGTTTAGGCCACACAGTCATGACACTCACTTGTAAATTTGGAAACAGGATTGAATCAGACAAAATTGAAACGGAGAATGCCGTGAGCAAGTCACACACGCTTTCCAAGTCAAGAGAATGAAATGAAGAGAAAATGGGGAGACGTCTGCTTTTATGGTCTCCTGCAAATCCACATTTGACACTATGAGAGCCAATCAGAGACCTCCGTTTCTCCCCTGACTTCGTTGCGGCAGGGAAAAGGAGCCACGCGGACGACTGACTCATGATTGCTTTTCCCAAATCTTGTAGTCAAATCTAGTTTAGCACATTGAGTTGAATATGAATGTGTTTTATGCGACATAAGAGCAAGTTGGATCCATGCTCTTGAAATGAATCTAGTCGAGATGCAATTTTCGCCATGTGTCGCTGATAGAAGTCTTTTGGATCATGTATCGTCTCTGCAGAATAGGATGCAAAATGAAACACTACACGTTAACCTACATGTTCGTCAGTCACTTTCTCAAATTCAATCTCTGAAACTAATCGTCCTTTCACATCTTTATTCATCAAACTGTCCATGAGCTGTTGGAAAACGAAGTAACCTTTAGCGATAGCAAATTCTAAGTCTGCCTTTTCATGATGAAATGAGATGGTGTAGTCCCTAATCACACCACGAAAACTTTGTCGATGAAAACGTAGTGAACAAAATTCATTCGTAAACTCTACTGCATCTGACATCTTTCTTCCTATCACTTCGGAGACATAGCATGAATGACACAGTTCTAACAAGATTTTTCAGTCGTTTAGAATGAAACACTGTCTAATGTCGAGCGTTTGTCTCGTATTTTCATGAGAAGAGATTGTTTGCTATCGAAGATGTGTATGTTTGCGTATTTATGTCACTCCCACGACCCTCTCTATCTATTCAGGTGTAAAATGTCACGCTGATTCCAAATCTGGTCTCATTTTTCTCGTACGATGCTTCGTTCACCCCTAGAGCCATTTTCATAAAAAATTCTAACTCTGTCGTTTTTCGGTGATGGTCAAAAATCTTAAAGTCACTCTCACACCTCAACGCACGAACGTAGAGACACGCCGTTTCTTCCACTGAATTTGTCTCACATTTAGCTTTCAAATGAGCTATTGCACGACTTTCTACCATTCCTAGAACCAAAGTTGGAAGTCTGACAGGAGGGGGGGGGGGTCAGCACTTTTTCTCTCCGATTTCGCTGGAAACAACCTCCCTAACCCAAAATTTCACGTAGAATCCGAATCTGCCCTCCAACTACAATAACAACAGTTTGATCGCTTTCTCTCATTGCAATAGCACTCAATTCCTGCATGGGTGTTCCCTCACTGTCTATAAAGATGACAACCTACATTATCAAAAAGACTTAATTACAAGATAATACATTGAGCAGGAACTTTACAAGAATGTCTGTCCTTTACATAACAAAAGATACATACAACATGATTACAATGTTTTAATTGAACATAACGCACAAGACCGCGTTTTCCACATTCACTACATATTAACTGATTACAATACTTAAGATTTCTCTTTGGTGGTAACACCATCTTTCTTTGATGTGCGACGACGTTTAGGTTTGGTGACAGGTTCTTGACACTCTTTGACACAAGAATCAATGACTTTCTGAATATGATCAAGACCTGTTAACTCAGGTTGATGATGAATTTGAGCAATGCGCAAATTGAGAGAAATCAAATTACCGTCAGATTGATGAGGTCCCACATAAACAGCAGGTACCTCAATATGAAAGGAATAAAAGCCTGCACCTAGTGATGACAATTCTGTTTCAACTGACTGTTCAACTGTCACTCCTGAAGTGACTTTACAATACTTGCTTTGCAAAATATAGCAGCGAGTGCCGCGATACAAAGGTTTATAATTGGAAGTTTTCTTTTCTGGCCACAACTGTAATAGTTCAGTGGGAATAAGAGCCTTTAGCCTCACAACGTCTTCTAAAATGTCAAGCTGCTGACGCAACCAATTATCAATAGGTATACTCAGGTTTTGACCGCAACGATTTACTTGCGTATCCACTTTTGGTAAGCATACCGCCGGCGTTTGAAGATAGAGTCGAACACCGTTGTAGCGCACTTGTTGTTTGTAGGTAGGATAGCCGTGAATTACCTTTTTAATTTTCGGATTCTACAGCTGGAGATGTTGAGGATTGAGTGATGCAGCAGTAGGAGTAGGATTCATGGCCATGGCAGTCTGTGACGAAAGAATACCACTAAGTATATTCATGATCATCAGAGAAAAGAAAATCGTTAGCTTAGCAGTGACATATAAGGTGGCCCTTAAGAGGACCTTTTGGGGCGTTCACATGATTTAAAGCTTATCACCAAAGTCTAAGTCTCCGTCATTGTCCAGTAAATTAAATGTCTTGGGCTTAGGACCCGAACTAAGTTTCAATTCCTTAAAGGACTTAAAGGTAAAGCGTCTAGGTGGTGGAGGCGGCGGTGGTGATGGTTCAACAAAATAGGCTTGTACAATCATCGGCCACACACTCACCTGCGTCTCTCTTCTAAAATGTTGGTAAGGTTTAGGCCACACAGTCATGACACTCACTTGTAAATTTGGAAACAGGATTGAATCAGACAAAATTGAAACGGAGAATGCCGTGAGCAAGTCACACACGCTTTCCAAGTCAAGAGAATGAAATGAAGAGAAAATGGGGAGACGTCTGCTTTTATGGTCTCCTGCAAATCCACATTTGACACTATGAGAGCCAATCAGAGACCTCCGTTTCTCCCCTGACTTCGTTGCGGCAGGGAAAAGGAGCCACGCGGACGACTGACTCATGATTGCTTTTCCCAAATCTTGTAGTCAAATCTAGTTTAGCACATTGAGTTGAATATGAATGTGTTTTATGCGACATAAGAGCAAGTTGGATCCATGCTCTTGAAATGAATCTAGTCGAGATGCAATTTTCGCCATGTGTCGCTGATAGAAGTCTTTTGGATCATGTATCCTCTCTGCAAAATAGGATGCAAAATGAAACACTACACGTTAACCTGCTTGTTCGTCAGTCACTTTCTCAAATTCAATCTCTGAAACTAATCGTCCTTTCACATCTTTATTCATCAAACTGTCCATGAGCTGTTGGAAAACGAAGTAACCTTTAGCGGTAGCAAATTCTAAGTCTGCCTTTTCATGATGAAATGAGATGGTGTAGTCCCTAATCACACCACGAAAACTTTGTCGATGAAAACGTAGTGAACAAAATTCATTCGTAAACTCTACTGCATCTGACATCTTTCTTCCTATCACTTCGGAGACATAGCATGAATGACACAGTTCTAACAAGATTTTTCAGTCGTTTAGAATGAAACACTGTCTAATGTCGAGCGTTTGTCTCGTATTTTCATGAGAAGAGATTGTTTGCTATCGAAGATGTGTATGTTTGCGTATTTATGTCACTCCCACGACCCTCTCTATCTATTCAGGTGTAAAATGTCACGCTGATTCCAAATCTAGTCTCATTTTTCTCGTACGATGCTTCGTTCACCCCTAGAGCCATTTTCATAAAAAATTCTAACTCTGTCGTTTTTCGGTGATGGTCAAAAATCTTAAAGTCACTCTCACCCCCCAACGCACGAACGTAGAGACATGCCGTTTCTTCCACTGAATTCGTCTCACTCCTTGCTTTCAAATGAGCTATTGCACGACTTTCTACCATTCCTAGAACCAAAGTTGGAAGTCTGACAGGAGGGGGGGGGGTCAGCACTTTTTCTCTCCGATTTCGCTGGAAACAACCTCCCTAACCCAAAATTTCACGTAGAATCCGAATCTGCCCTCTGTTTTCCCATCCGAGCACTCCTTAATGCCGAAATACGGCCTTTCTCATCCCAATACGTCCAAAACACACCTTTTTCTAACTCTGTCGGTTTTCAGAGATTCCTGTCATTTTCCTCTCTAAACCCAGGAAAACCTGGACATAGGATTCTTTCCACTGCATTTTTCTCACTCTTAGCTTTCAAACTCGCTATCACACGACTTTCTACCACCTCTAGAACCAAAGTTGGAAGTCTCGTCGAGAGGGGGGTGGGTCAGCACTTTTTCTCTCCGATTCCGCTGGAAACAACCTCCCTTACCCAAAATTTCACGTAGAATCCGAATCTGCCCTCCGTTTGTCCATCCGAGCACTCCTTCATGCCGAAATACGGCCTTTCTCATCCCAAAACGTCCAAAACCCACCTTTTTCTAACTCTGGCGTTCCTAGATTCCTACCCTTGCCTCACAGGAGAGTTCCTCCTTCCTTCCTTCCTTCCAGAGGGGGGGTAGGGAACGCTTTCCTCCTCACGGACCCATTCCTCCCAATACATCCTTGGCCATGTCCTTCCTCTCTCCAGAGGGGGGATGACTCATCATTGCACATTTTGCACTTGATTTTGTCAGGGGATCACTACTCATATTGCAATGTACTTAGGTTTTAACTGGTACTCTCAATGTTAAAATCCATGGTAGACCGCTTGAAGGCGCATTTTAATCTCTACTGCACATATAGCCTACAAGCATAAAGCAATTATAAGCATTTTGGGGAATCCAAACAGGTAGGTCCTACGTATAGACAAAATATGACTTGCTTCAGATTGTCATATGATAGTCACTTAAAGCTTCAAAATCTTGAAGGCCATATAAGGATTCATATTTTCTAGGATTCAATGCAAATTTTTAATAGGAAAATTCTAATAGTGCTAAAGAATTTGAAGATTGCGGAGGCCTCTTTCAATTCTATTTTGCCAACAAAGTCACGCTATCTACAAATTACTATGTAGGAAGGTCAAGACCTCGACATTACTTAACTTCATGCAGCCAAGAAGAATATCCTTCGGACGAATCGCTGGCCGATGGAATGCCAAGATAGCCTACTTAGCAAGAGGAGCAATAGCAGGGTACGGAGCATTCCCTGTGAGATTTCGAAATTCTGAATTCCGTGGCCTAAAATGATTTATCATGAACTTGAATTATTCAATTTTCGTCACCCTTTTCACATTTTTTCTCAGCATCAGGAAATACATCGGTTATTCTATGATAATTCCGTGTTTTCAAAACGTATCATTTTTATGTTCTAGAAATTTAAAATTTGAATTGAATTGATGTGTCTGCTGGTTGTATTACGTGCTTAAATTCTGTTCTCTCCAGTTTGCTGTGACAAAGACAACAGATAAAATGAATTAATTCTAATTGAAAATTCATATGAAGGCAACAATTTCGCAATCAATCAAAAATCAGTCTAATTCAATCAAAATTCGCACATTTCGGTGCACCGTCTCGAGAACCGAAATTGGAATGGCTACTCTAGATCCATTGTCGACAAGTATATCACTGTCATATCACCAGCATTCTGTAGCAAAATTAAAAAAAATCATAGCCACTATTTTTCTACTCCACCATTCAATTTAAATTTTTTTATGTGACATATTGATTATGTACTGTCCTTTTTCTTTGGCCTGAGGTAGATAAATGTTGTATGAATTGATAAAAAACTTTTCGTCGAAAGCTTTTCAATACACTTTTATTGACCTTGTCTTTTAATATTGATAAGGAAACAGTATACATATGTAGAAGACGGCAGTCTATTTTTTTAACCACATGTCAGGGTGGCGGTCTACTATCCGCGGTGTTCTATGGTTGGTTTTGCGATATCTGTATTGAGATACTGACTCTTTAACATCGCAGCTCCTGCAATGACTGAATCAATTTTTGTCTCAATATATTTTCTTCCTCCGAATTGACTGATCTTACACCTATCTGCAACACATCTATGAACTACACGTACGACAATGTGCGTACTTTAATCAATAATTTCTTGTTACAGAGGTTCCCATGAAAATTATCCTTTAAATTTAAGACGTATGAATTTGGGTAAAATTCCCATGAAAAAGCCCTGAAAATCTTCCTTCAAGTTTTGCACAGACATCCTGCTCTTTGTGCCTACTCATATGCTACAAGATTTGCGGACACATCGATGGTGTGTCTGAACTTCAAAGCTTTCTATAGTGTATAGTCAAATTGTCGAACATGCTCTAATATCTAACGATAGTGTGAAATGACTCGTACACACTCTATGAACCTTATCCCTTTAATTTCTCACAATTAAGGGGAAAGTTTACAATCTGCTCAATTATAGAAAATTCACAAATCAAAATCAGCTTTCATTCATTTTGAAATGTCACGAGATAAGCTTGTGATCATGCTTATTGAAATGTACATGGAAAGCTGCAGATTTGATGAAGCTAATAATTGTATAGGACACAGAAATTTTCAGACATCATTTCTTGCGTAGATGGTTACTCAAACATGAATTACAATTATTTGATTCAAACCTGACGCCAGTCGACAGCAGCTTGACATGACAATCGATAAATACCTTCCTACGATATGATGATAATGAGTTCTGTGCAGTTATTTTTAAGAAAGCGGTTAGTGCAACTGTTTGCTGACAGGTAGATGGAACCTGCCAATATTTTGGGATAGGTCCGGTCATTCTATAAATTGCAAGGATACGCAAAGAATTTGTAAACCAGAAAAAGAAAAAGATCTTCCTCAGTGTAATAATTTGAAATCACAATGTAGCAAAGTATAGACTCAGCGTTTCAAGAAGCAACTGCTCTCATTCTGAAGCGGTAGGCGAGGGACAAATTGCAGTGTGCACGGCAACGTTTGGTATCAGCGATGAAAACATAACATCAGAATTACAGAACGTTTATTTTCAAACTGGTTTCTTGGTTGATAAATTGATTGACAATGAAATTCGCAAGTCAATGGGCACTGATGCTATTACATAAATGGTGATGAATGAGATACATGTGTTATTATAATGTGCAGAGGACATGTGCAAATAGTGTGGAATGATATTTATATGATGTCTGTTGATGGGTCAAGATTACGCAGATTCTTCAATTGATGACTTATGTCGTACTGTCGCCCGTTGATAGCTCAGTTGGTAGGGCGATGGCCTAGAATGCAGGAGGTCGGTGGTTCAAATCCACCAAGACGCGCAGTTATTTTCCGTCTGTTAAATTATCATTGCAGCTACCTTTGTTTGCCGTGTGGACTGAGTCCCCGCTTCAAACGATAATGCTTAATGCAATGTTGGCTTTGAATTAATGATATCTTAACATAAACAGTTTGGTTTGAGGGTTAATGATATGCTGTCTTGGGAGACGCGCAGTTATTTTCCGTCTGTTAGATAAAAAAATGAAAGCTATGAATGATGAAACGGAGGATGAAGTGGACGATCAATGGTTCATGTATTTCAATGAATGAAAGTTTATCACGAAACAGCATAATATAATAATTATAGCCACATACTCGTAATACATACAGGGAATAATAACCTGCAGAACTTTCATTTTGCTGCTTATAACCACGTCCACATATTGCATACAGAGAATAGTAATATTCAGAACCTTCACATTGCTGTCTTTTATAGAAGAATATTTAATCACTCCGTGAGCTCTAAAATCAGAAGAACGACGTAGAGGAAAATCGGTTCTGATCGACAGGTTTTCGAACTAGTATGGATATATTTCTTAGTTTTAATATCAACTGTGATATCCAAATAATCTCTGGTGTGACACAGCTGTGAGAATGACAAATTGCGTCCCGTGGTAATTCTGACTAGTCATTTCTTTTTTTTAAATTACTATCGTATTTTTGCCTTAATTTTCTTGATGACCTTATACTTGCGCTTAAGTTAGACTTGCAACGTAAGTTACAGAATTCATCATTAAATGCAATTTTCGGATTGAGACAAATTAGAATGCAATGTCTAAATTACTTCGCTATTTGAAATGGATCCCTGTCTGCTTGCCTAGATCTGTTTTCTATCAACATTGGAGAGTAATTTCGTCAAAAATTCATGTAATTGCTGTTGTTGTACTTCTGAATTTTGAATATAGAAAATATGAATTTTCTGATGAATCACAAATCGAACTAAGGAAAGAGTTAGATAACATTGTTAGAATGAAATATAGGGATAAATCACTATTTCGACGCGCCTTAGAAATAATTTAAATAGTTTAATAGTTTTATAGTTTTAAATATTTTAATAGTTTTAATTCAATTGAAATGTTAAGTTCTGCATTGAATGCTTGTGATAAAATAATTGAGGAATGTGATAAAAGAAAGCGGCCTATGCATCGAACAGGATCTTGGAGATGAAATTTGAAGAGCAAAATAAATACTAGAAAGAATGAGCACCATGAGAAAGAATGATATAATTCAGTGCTATTCGTGTTAGCTACCCCTAGATACCATTTACAAAAAGAAAAGCAAAACATTCGAGAAAGTGGTTTTAAATTGAAGTCAGTTGAACTTTGAACAGGCTGGAGTGTCACTGAGAAGGCAGTTACAGAAATCAGACCCTTTTATGAAAGAATGTCGCCAAAGCAGATTTGCGAAAGTGGAGGAAAAGGGGATTGTCAACGTCAAGGCATAACATAAAAAATGAAACATGCGGAACATATTATATCGGCTAGTGATGCCTAAAAGACAGATGTTCAATGGGTCTATTGCGTCAGTTCTATGATGTGACGAAAGCAGAATTCCTCATGTCCTTGATTAATCGACATGGATGCAAATCGTCATCGTCATTCAATCTTGGTATGATTCACTGTCACACAAGGAATGTGGCTAATTTCATCATTTCAGAAGAAAATTGCCAAATAAATAAATGCGGCAGTTAATTTTCCATATAACATTTTCATTTCCTCATATTAGTCACGCGTCATATGATAATATTCCGGCATCATAGTTACGATAAGGAATGAGTTGAACATCTGTAACATTACAATTTTCAAGCATTTCTGTAGCTGGCATTACAGATTTGCAACCTCCAAGTTGTTCGAGTAATTTCTAATCGTAGAAAACAACATGAAACATGTACAATGAACATGAAACATAACGTAAAAAACAAGCTGATGAAAACGCTTCCACACCAAACAGCAGAATTAAAGACAAAGAAAAGAAGGCAATAAATGTCTTGCATCTTATGCCTGCTGCGAATCTGTGCAACTGCTTAGTTTCATCTGGTTCGGCTAGCAAACAGGACAAAGAATACATGTTATCTAATGGGAAGGAGATTGAAACTTTCAAATGCGATTTTTTTATATTTTCTCTGTCTATATCTCTCTGGAATTTGTCTTTAGGTGATCATTTATTATGCTCATGCACCTTTATCCATGTAGTTAGGCATTCAGATTTGGCAAGCCTCCTAATGTCGGCAAGCGCAACAATTTTGGTCAATTTTAGGCACATTTAACTACATTCATCACCTACCAAAAAGTAGAGTATGACGACCAGAAGACATTCCATGCCGTCCATACCACTGCACACCAGCCCTGCATGTAGCCCGCCCATACCAATGCGCACCAGCCCTGTATGCAGCCCACCCATGCCACTGCGCACCAGCCCTGCATTCAGTCCGCCCAAACCACTTCGCACCTGCCGTGCCTTTTGCTGCCAACGCCCTTAAGTTGCATGCACCTACCTGTGAACTGAAAGGTGTGGGTTTATCGACAGTTCTCTTGCATATTGATGAGCAATAATAACATATTTGTGTTATCAATATTAAAGGCAAGTTTGTACTTCTTTATAGCTAGTACTTGAGTGACGACTTTGATGGAAGGATAATAAATAACCCTTTCCAAACTTAGTTGTCATGAGAATGTAAATGACTGATTCGTGTTTATGACAATTGCTTTTATAGACTAACGTTGAGAAAAATGTTTTGCTGTCATAAATAGTTTACATGTCATTGCAATGACAACTATTTTCCGATGCTTGAATTCATCGATAAATGTTTCTGTACTTCATGGAAAATGATATATTAGCATCCACATTCCAATCCTAACCTTCGGCGTCAAATTTCCACGTGCTAAATAAAAACTACCGCTCCCGTTATGCGATGGAATTAGCTCACGTTTGACTTAGACCAAACATGTGAATTAATATTTAGTTCCAACTGATTTGTTCCACAATTATCGATAAAATTCATTTGTAAATTTAGAGTGAGAAACTAACCGACAACCTTCATGTGAATACCAAAAGGATCAATCAGAACTAATCAAAAGCCCGGATGATTCACCTGTGTTGCCAATTGCATGAGAATGAATTGCTAAATTTCGTCGAAAAGGAGCGCGGTTACTATCAGAATGTCATTCTACAGAGCTGATCATAAAAATCGCACCGGTACAATTTTACTTATCCTGAAACTTAATCGATTCTCATGCCTTCAAGTCTTGTCGCCCAACAACGTGCCATGCATCACTCGAGAGCCTACATTCTCAGCTTTCAAGTGAGCTATGATAAACTTATCCGCTATTGCATTCGCTGAATTCACAAATCGCAATTTTTCAATAAGAAAGCACGGGAGCATGATAATGAATCAAGCACGGGGAGAAAGAGCATTTTCTAAGTTTTCTTTGATACACTGGTCATCAAAATTAGTGAAGTAGGAAGAATTGTGATGTCGTGAAGTTATCACGAAATCATGACTTTTAGGCTGAAAATGATATGTTCTCACTTATTCATCAAAATGTTCATGTTTGGTATCTTCAGAATCCTTGTGCTGTGAGGAGTACGAACATGTAAGTTTTATTCAAATAAGTTCAGTAGGTCTTTTATAAACTTCTTCAAAAAACTTAAACTTTTAACACTCTTTGTTATTGCCGCTAAAGTACACAAAATAATGTAAAGTAAACGAAGGTTCAAAACAAAACAATTAGCGAAAGCATGTCTTTGTTTTCTCACGTTGACTGCAGATTGTTTACTTTGCATGTTTAAGTACTTTAGCAGAAATGAAAAAAATAAGTGAGAATATGACATTTTCAATCGAAAGAGTCATGATTTCGTGATAACTTCACGATATCACAATTTTTCCTACTTCTCCAATTTTGATGACCAGTATATCAATGAAAACTCAGAAAATGCTCTTTCTCCCCGTGCTTGATTCATTATCATGCTCACATGCTTTCTTACTGAACAATTGCGATTTTCATATTTTGAGCACTGCTCAGCAAATATAATAACGGATACAAGTTTATCACAGCTCACTTGAAGGCTGGGAATGTGTAGGCTCTGATGTGCGGCACGTTGCTGTGCGACACGATTGGAAAGATATATATTTTCTACAGATTCGATCTGGTCTCTTCATCAAATACCGTAAAACCTCTATTTGAACGGCACCTCTTATATAACGGCAGTCTAGGGGAGGAGTTGAAAAATTGAATGGCACCCTCTAATTGAACGTCACCTCTAATTTAACGACACTTTGAGAAGAGCTAGACACGGCGAGAAGAGCTACACCAAATCCGGCAACATGCGAGCGCCATCAATGGAAGTATGCTTGAAATGAATTGTCGATGCCTGGTATCAGCTGCCGAAGGATCTGATCATCAAGTCATTCAAAGGATGCGGACTGACCAACGCTCTCGACGGCTCGGAGGATTGCCAGATCCATTGTTTCAAGCCAGACTCGGACGGTCCAAATCAGACTGGTTTGCAACTTCTCCGGCAAGCCCGAGCCAATGCTGGTGTCGAACGTGGAATCAATCAGAACTTTGACGATGATGCTGAAGGTGATGCGAATGACGAGGACAGCTACAACAGCGACGTGTCACTTGATTTTCATTAGTGAGTTTGTGATTTCTAACCAGTGATTACCGGTAACCTGTGTTTGTTGACTTTTGTCAAATAGATATATGCAGAGTTCTTATGTTACATGTTTTCGCTTTTCATCTATAAAATTTACAGATTTAAGATAAAAATTACTGAAAATTTCATCTCTAAATTCTGATCAGCTAGTCGAAAAATAGAACGGCACCCTCTTATTGAACGGCAGTGCGGGGAAAGGTTTGAAAAATAGAACGGCATGCCGTTCAAATAGAGGTTTTACGGTATTTTCGTCCCATTTTGAACGTCGAGCTAGACATCGCACGAGGATCTCATGTAGATGTGTTTTTGGAAGTGGAGCACTAGGATCGTCTTTTCATGGTTATGAATGGTTTAACGTCACTACTCACCATACTGGGGGCTTGGACGGTGCGGACATAGTCAGACTTTACTGGAGCGTCGTAGTGCTTTTAGTCTGGATGCCCTTCCTGACGACTTTGAAATGACACTTTCGGGACTCGACCTCTGGACCAGAAGATCACTAGGCCAGGCAGTTAACCAATGTGCCACGTAGACCACCGCTATGTTTGAGTTAAAAGCTGGAAAGGTGCAAACCCTTATCTCCAGATGGCTTGAACAGACTCCGTCATTCCAGAAATGAAGTCGTAATGTCATGAACGTGCATGTAATGAGAATTAAAGCTTGCTTGTTAATATATACTATTGAACATCACCTCCATTAATAATTCAGCTATAAATAGCTTTCATTAGTAACTGTCTCGTGGTGGCGGTGTGCAGTGGTAGGCGCAGTTAATCCATTCTGCTCGATTAATCGTGCGACGGAATCAATCGCACGATTTTTTTGCTAAGTGAATGCTCAGTCATGAACTGCTCATGATTTGCTCAATGAGATCAGGAAAAGATAAGGCTATTTTTCACATTCACTAATATAATTGTACAGAATAGAAATTTGACACTTGTGTAGACACACTTATGCAAGGGTGCTAACACCTAAGATCATGTATTGGTAGGATGAAACAGGGTTGCCATGTGACGGACTTCTTTATTCCTTATATGTTCCTATCTGTGGAAATGACACACACAGCATATATTTCGCCGATGAGGGTTCTTCAGATTGTGATAGAGTGAAGCATACTACCTGAGAGTATTACTTAGTAGTAGTTTTGCAACAGATTCTTAATGATGGATTCTCAATTTTGCTTTGTTTAAGACTTTTCAGTGTCTTGATTTGTAATGCTGTATTCTTAAACATTTACAAATATCTAATATTACAATTTACTATTAATCGTGCACTGAGCGTGCGATTCGGAATCGCGCGAATATCGAATGGCGCCCGCCACTGGGCCGCTGTGCCATTGTAATAGTGTTCGCTCTACGTTCGGTAAACCTGGATTCAAACCTAGGCCTAGTCGCACGCTATATTCGATTCACTTCATCTGATCAGCAAATAAGATTTGGAGAAAAAGAATATTTTTACATCGGCTCATTTTCTGAATGAATTCCATGTCAGCATATTTATTCTCTTAGCAATGGAATTGAAATAATTCATTTTCAGCAAAAGGTGAATTATATAAAGAAAACATCTGAACAACTTCTGACGAATTACAATGGAGATATTCCACGGACAATAAAGGAGTTATGCAGCTTACCAGGTGAGTAGTAGAAACTAGTTTTGAAATTGAGTAAGTGTCTCTTAAAATGGCTGCTGAGCACGATAATGAGTTCCCAATGATCGATTAATGACAAATGTTTTTCTAAATAATGCTGTAACTGATCGCACGATTGCTATTAATTTCAACTTAGTGACCACAACAATTTCTACTATTCGCTTTGAAGTTACTGTCGAAAATAATGTATTATTTGATGCTGTCTGATCAAATTTCCACACATGTAAGAGACTCACATGAATTATAGGCCTGGTAGCTCACTTGTTAGCTCTCACTATGAGCTAACCCTGTGCTTGCTTTCAAACGCGCACAATTTAGCATTAATTTTCAGATGCACTTCCCCAAGCGGAATGTCAGAAGTGTGTTTGGATACATTTGATAAAAACCCGAGAAAATTCACTTAATATGCTGCTTATCTCAAATTTACTGGGAGAGTGCATGTTTTATAGGAATTAATAAGCTGATGTTGAAGGATGCGAGCACGGTCTGTTGATCATTCCTGCTATTGTATGAAATACCAGAGATGTGGATGGGATGATTTTTTTATTACCGGCCCATCCCATCTAACGACATTGATCAGTTACTTATCCATGGGAATCCCACGGGCCTGCGAACTTTAAACAATCATTTTTAACAGCTTGGCGTGCCAGTTTGCATTTAATTACATGCATGTTCAAATGTTCATCTTCTAAGCTAAAACTGAAATCATTATACAAAAAATCTCATAGACTTATTGTGATTAAACTGCTAAAAGCTCATGCCGGTATAAAAATAGGCTTACATCCAACGGTACATATAGTGCATAGCCCGGAGGCGGTTCATCTAGGGACCTCGCAACAAAGCGTGAGGATAAATGAGAATTGTATCAGCGTATGCTTAATTATTTACTTACTCCTTGTTTATTGTTAGCAATTACTCGTTTACTGCTCATATATGATGACTTCAGATTCCTTTTCCTGCACTCAAGAGCAGAAGAGCTCGTTTATAGAAGGTGGAGTTCTTATGAGGAGATGCGATAGCTATTTTGCAGCACGATTGTGAAGGCATTTGTAGACAGTCACCATGCACAACTCAATCCTTTTGTTAACTGGTAGCCACTGGAGTTCTTGCAGTACGGCCGACTGTGGATCGCGTGAAATTGTGCACATGTCGAGCTGAGGCATTAGAAGCAGATTGGAGCCGAGAAACACTACAATTTGGTAACCCGGAGAGAAGCCCAATACAGTAGTCGAGTCTGGAGAAGACGAAACTTTGTATAAGAGTTTTGGTTAGGGATACGGTCAGAGATCAGCGAATGGTGCGGATCTGACGTGGGATGCTGAGGCTGTTTAAATAGTTTTGCAGACGTGGGAATTGAAGGGGAGTGCTGGATCCAATACAGCCCGAGGCAACGCAAAGTTGTCGATCGTGCAAGAATTAAACAATTGGAATTATATCCATAATATAAAGTATAAAGAGAATAGGGCCGAGGTCTTCAGAATAAGCAAAAATTTTCTTTTGACGATTTTTGTCAATTTCGATAACATCGCTTAAAAAGGTTCTCTAGATTAATTTTGAGGTTTCCAAATTCAGTCTATATGACAGTTTATTAACTGGATAAATTCGAAAGGAAACTGATGATTTGGTTTAATCGCTCAATCAACTACATGTAAAGAATAAACAAATAAACCTTAGTGTAATGCATGTATAAATTACTGGTTAGAATCTAACCTATCATGAATATAATGCTTTTGTATCCGATTGAAATAATGATAACTGCATATAGCACGACTTACCTACGGCTGAGTTCGCATATGTTCTGCTTATGCATCATTTATGAAATGATAATTACTCATTAGCAATGGGTCCTTTCGATGTTTGCTTGGTTAGGCTATATGATTTGGCGGAGGACGGGTGGACCATCATTCAGTACGGATGAAAAGGAATCAATCCTCCCCGATATTTGCCAAGAAAAGCAATAATGAAGTAATACAAAATGCATTAAATCGCCAGACGTTTCGGATCCAGGCAGATAGTTATTTTGATGGAAAACTGTCATTGTCAAAGTATCTGCTATTGACAAAGTGTCTGGAACCGAAGCGTCTGGCGATTAAGCATATTTTATATTACTTTGTTATTTCTCTTGGCATTATTTGCAGTGACTAGAATTTTTTCTATTCGTTCTGGTTTATTCGGTTGACAGCTGCATTTGAAGGCTTTTGCTTAAGAAAGATACTTAAGAGACCGGGATTAAGTGAATCAAATAAAAATGTATAAGCATTTTCGCATAAAGTGACGTGATACAAAGTAACAAAGAACGCTGTTTCTGAAACTCACCTATTCTTCAGCAAATTCGTCTGATTGGTGCTTTTGTGTAGCTCACTGCCGGGAAAATGTAATACAACTAAGAAAAAATATTGATGCAGGGTAATTTGTTATGAGAAGAAACCAGACATGAGCACACACTCCGTCTGACAAGCGATTGTATGGCGAAACGCAGCGTCTATGGCTGCTGAGGAATTTTCCTGCATTATTTGTTCGAGTCTTATGATATCCTTTTATCAGATGCCCAGGCGAACTGGCAGTCTGCAATCATTATGATAGCATTATTGCTTCACTTTTTGGCGCTGTAATTTATTTTGAAGTTCATCAACTTCAGACTTTTTTTTTCATTGGTGCAAGTTGTAGTCAGGTTCCTACAATCCCCGGCTAACAGTACGCTCGTATGTCTTATTTATAAATTATGATATTTTTCATTTTGTCAACTAACATCACTATACTTCTTGCATCCTCATCTTTAACTTATTTGTTTTATGTGCTTTGGAGTTTTGCAGCCCTCTTTTCGTGGGTCGGTATGTGTCAAAAAGAGGCGATAGAATCGCATTGTTTGCGGAGGTGATTGTGGTTGCGATAGTTCCACTCCTCTATCCATGCAAAGAGATCATCAGGCAATGAAGTTTTCAGTTCCATGCAGCAACCCGACCACATTCTGAATTTCTTGGTTCCACCACGCATGGTCAACTCCGTAAAACTCCTCATGCCCCGAGCCAAGACTGTCCGTGGACTCAACTCTTTTATTCCTTACTGCGGACGTCTATTTAATCGTCTTTGACTTTGACATTAATACTTTTCTGATATTGTGTTAATTTACATTACTTTTGTGTCTTTTCGTCCATTGCATTCTGCTGATGCCTTGTCTTGATGATTTTCATTCAATCAATAAACGTTTTCTACTACTACTTTATCATAATTGGATAATGCTCTCTTGTCAATGTAATTTACAAAATTTGAAATCTAACAACAAACTTAAAATTTTTGAATTTGACATTTCAATTCAAAATTGCAAGTTCTCTTTATAAAGGAAATTTGTACAAGTTGTGGAACATGCTCTCCAGTGCAGCGAGTTGTCTAGATTTCCTAAACTTCTTTCTCTTTTCGTCTTGAAATGTTAGGCGAACTTTCTTGCTAAGCAGTTTTTTGAGTACATTACAAGTTTCCAAGTTTGAAAGTGATTCGATGATGGATTGATGTTCAAAAATCTCTACAATTTCAATATGTATTTGATTTTCATATTCAGTGAACTTTGCAATCACATGATTAACACAAGTTTCTTCGATAATCTAATTAAGTGAATTGAATGAAGATTATTTGACATGATCATTTGACAAATTCTGTGGGATTGCATTAACAAATGATTTCATATAAAATGCACGTCCAATTTTAATTCATGAAAATGTAGAAAGTCAGCAACTGTCAACGGTTAAGCTTGTGTTTTGGTTGAATCTCCGGGCAGCAGAGAATATGACACAGGCTATTAAAGTGATGTTCCGATATTGTTTGAAGCATGCGACATTCAATGTTTTCAATGTTATATTAATCAGTGAACACAGAGTAAGATTATTTAGCCGCAATTGTAAACTGATTCAAAGCGATAGATTAGCCAAGAACTTACTAAGTCGACAAAGTACAATAATTAATACATAACTGAAAGACGAAAAAGGTCCTTCAAAATTCTCTGATCGCCTCGACTCCTTCGCATTCGAAGAGTTCATATCATCGTATACAAGTTTTGTCGACAAAATTCGATAGTTATGGCGCTATGTCGAGAAGACTGAGCCATTTCATTAGCATTACTGAGATCTATTTGCTGAGATTTGAAGTTTCTCTTCTAGACAAACAGGAAGACAAGGTCATCTATCTGATTCCTAGTTAATGAGAGCTTTCTAATCAATTAATTTTATGGTCTCTGCCATGTACAATTATCCCTGCTGTTTTATGAACAGCTTCAGCATTTTGCCTGAGTTGTGTTTGTTATTCAGATAATCAAGTTTAACTTCTACAATCTCTATAATTTAAATATAAGAGCATAACGTATAGGAATGAGCTCATCGCTAACGTGATCTGTTTCCTTGATGATATGAACGAAGTTCGAAGCGTCAGCAAATTCTATGCATTTCTTATACAAATCGATTGTTTCTTACTTTCCCTTGTTACGATGTTGTATGATTTTCTTTCAAAAACCAGCGCATTGAATTTTTCTTTATAATGTTATTGATAATGTGCCAATTTATTCTCCAAGTCCTCAAACGTAGCTATGGCATGCGGAGCTGTTCTGATGATAATCATTTGAATTGCTACATGGTAATTATTGCCTGTTGTTTAAGAAAAGAAAGTATTTTTCCGATGTACGAGGATATATAGCGAGTACATGCGAGGCTTTTCAGTCCACAGACAGCTGTCGTCAGGCAAAACAGAGTAATGTCGAAAGCTAGTTCGTACAATTGCTAAGATTTCTTCCTTTTTTTCGATCATGATCGAATTTTTTCAAATCATGGCAAACCTCGAATAGCTACTATTCGATGCCAAGGATATATACTACTAGACCATACCGTTTGAATCTGTGAACGAACTTTCGGATCTGAGTGTTTGCCAATTTCAATTGCTCTTGCCTATTGAGTAATATGGTCAACAGATAACTGAAAACCAGACGTGTGGTGCAAATGTTTATCATCAATGGTATTAATGCAAATTAAGGATGAATCTGGAAAAGACTTCATTTTCCGATATCAATTGATATGCTTTGCAAAATAATACACGCAAAATGCGTAGTCAAATAAACTGCTACGATCCGGATATTTCATAGTAGCCGCTCCTAAGACAGTTTTTTAGTAATGTTATTTATCCCTAGAAATACAGCACTATGGTTTCTTTTGAATCTACAGCTAAATTCAGCGAAAGTAATGCTTGTTATGTTCATTATGTGCTTAAATATACACTTGCAGCTAATGTTTATGCTCCTCTGTTTGTGCAGACATTTCTAATCTACAATGCAAATTTCCAAGAGTCTAGCCTGAACCACAGCACAGCGCCAATGCTGTCTGAAATTCATAGAATTTTGTACATTATGTTATTTCATTAATTTCTTTCTGGCTGTTTCATTACGGAAACTCTAGCCTATGGATTGTTATGTTGATAATGGCTCATTTATAAAGTACCTGTGCCATGTAAATGTACGTTCTTAATTGGACGTGTGGACATAGACTTTAAGCTGCAGTGTTGTGATCTTTGTAGTCCGGATGCCCTTGCTGTCGACTTCCAATGACACTTTGGGGGGTCATTTTCGCATAAAGTGACGTGATATAAAGTAACAAAGAACGCTGTTTCTGAAACTCACCTATTCTTCAGCAAATTCGTCTGATTGGTGCTTTTGTGTAGCTCACTGCCGGGAAAATGTAATACAACTAAGAAAAAATATTGATGCAGGGTAATTTGTTATGAGAAGAAACCAGACATGAGCACACACTCCGTCTGACAAGCGATTGTATGGCGAAACGCAGCGTCTATGGCTGCTGAGGAATTTTCCTGCATTATTTGTTCGAGTCTTATGATATCCTTTTATCAGATGCCCAGGCGAACTGGCAGTCTGCAATCATTATGATAGCATTATTGCTTCACTTTTTGGCGCTGTAATTTATTTTGAAGTTCATCAACTTCAGACTTTTTTTTTCATTGGTGCAAGTTGTAGTCAGGTTCCTACAATCCCCGGCTAACAGTACGCTCGTATGTCTTATTTATAAATTATGATATTTTTCATTTTGTCAACTAACATCACTATACTTCTTGCATCCTCATCTTTAACTTATTTGTTTTATGTGCTTTGGAGTTTTGCAGCCCTCTTTTCGTGGGTCGGTATGTGTCAAAAAGAGGCGATAGAATCGCATTGTTTGCGGAGGTGATTGTGGTTGCGATAGTTCCACTCCTCTATCCATGCAAAGAGATCATCAGGCAATGAAGTTTTCAGTTCCATGCAGCAACCCGACCACATTCTGAATTTCTTGGTTCCACCACGCATGGTCAACTCCGTAAAACTCCTCATGCCCCGAGCCAAGACTGTCCGTGGACTCAACTCTTTTATTCCTTACTGCGGACGTCTATTTAATCGTCTTTGACTTTGACATTAATACTTTTCTGATATTGTGTTAATTTACATTACTTTTGTGTCTTTTCGTCCATTGCATTCTGCTGATGCCTTGTCTTGATGATTTTCATTCAATCAATAAACGTTTTCTACTACTACTTTATCATAATTGGATAATGCTCTCTTGTCAATGTAATTTACAAAATTTGAAATCTAACAACAAACTTAAAATTTTTGAATTTGACATTTCAATTCAAAATTGCAAGTTCTCTTTATAAAGGAAATTTGTACAAGTTGTGGAACATGCTCTCCAGTGCAGCGAGTTGTCTAGATTTCCTAAACTTCTTTCTCTTTTCGTCTTGAAATGTTAGGCGAACTTTCTTGCTAAGCAGTTTTTTGAGTACATTACAAGTTTCCAAGTTTGAAAGTGATTCGATGATGGATTGATGTTCAAAAATCTCTACAATTTCAATATGTATTTGATTTTCATATTCAGTGAACTTTGCAATCACATGATTAACACAAGTTTCTTCGATAATCTAATTAAGTGAATTGAATGAAGATTATTTGACATGATCATTTGACAAATTCTGTGGGATTGCATTAACAAATGATTTCATATAAAATGCACGTCCAATTTTAATTCATGAAAATGTAGAAAGTCAGCAACTGTCAACGGTTAAGCTTGTGTTTTGGTTGAATCTCCGGGCAGCAGAGAATATGACACAGGCTATTAAAGTGATGTTCCGATATTGTTTGAAGCATGCGACATTCAATGTTTTCAATGTTATATTAATCAGTGAACACAGAGTAAGATTATTTAGCCGCAATTGTAAACTGATTCAAAGCGATAGATTAGCCAAGAACTTACTAAGTCGACAAAGTACAATAATTAATACATAACTGAAAGACGAAAAAGGTCCTTCAAAATTCTCTGATCGCCTCGACTCCTTCGCATTCGAAGAGTTCATATCATCGTATACAAGTTTTGTCGACAAAAGTCGATAGTTATGGCGCTATGTCGAGAAGACTGAGCCATTTCATTAGCATTACTGAGATCTATTTGCTGAGATTTGAAGTTTCTCTTCTAGACAAACAGGAAGACAAGGTCATCTATCTGATTCCTAGTTAATGAGAGCTTTCTAATCAATTAATTTTATGGTCTCTGCCATGTACAATTATCCCTGCTGTTTTATGAACAGCTTCAGCATTTTGCCTGAGTTGTGTTTGTTATTCAGATAATCAAGTTTAACTTCTACAATCTCTATAATTTAAATATAAGAGCATAACGTATAGGAATGAGCTCATCGCTAACGTGATCTGTTTCCTTGATGATATGAACGAAGTTCGAAGCGTCAGCAAATTCTATGCATTTCTTATA
The DNA here is from genome assembly GCA_907163375.1 of Prostheceraeus crozeri. Classification (NCBI taxonomy): domain Eukaryota; kingdom Metazoa; phylum Platyhelminthes; order Polycladida; family Euryleptidae; genus Prostheceraeus; species Prostheceraeus crozeri. Next base: position 166,914 of record CAJQUW010010249.1, read on the forward strand.
CAAATCGATTGTTTCTTACTTTCCCTTGTTACGATGTTGTATGATTTTCTTTCAAAAACCAGCGCATTGAATTTTTCTTTATAATGTTATTGATAATGTGCCAATTTATTCTCCAAGTCCTCAAACGTAGCTATGGCATGCGGAGCTGTTCTGATGATAATCATTTGAATTGCTACATGGTAATTATTGCCTGTTGTTTAAGAAAAGAAAGTATTTTTCCGATGTACGAGGATATATAGCGAGTACATGCGAGGCTTTTCAGTCCACAGACAGCTGTCGTCAGGCAAAACAGAGTAATGTCGAAAGCTAGTTCGTACAATTGCTAAGATTTCTTCCTTTTTTTCGATCATGATCGAATTTTTTCAAATCATGGCAAACCTCGAATAGCTACTATTCGATGCCAAGGATATATACTACTAGACCATACCGTTTGAATCTGTGAACGAACTTTCGGATCTGAGTGTTTGCCAATTTCAATTGCTCTTGCCTATTGAGTAATATGGTCAACAGATAACTGAAAACCAGACGTGTGGTGCAAATGTTTATCATCAATGGTATTAATGCAAATTAAGGATGAATCTGGAAAAGACTTCATTTTCCGATATCAATTGATATGCTTTGCAAAATAATACACGCAAAATGCGTAGTCAAATAAACTGCTACGATCCGGATATTTCATAGTAGCCGCTCCTAAGACAGTTTTTTAGTAATGTTATTTATCCCTAGAAATACAGCACTATGGTTTCTTTTGAATCTACAGCTAAATTCAGCGAAAGTAATGCTTGTTATGTTCATTATGTGCTTAAATATACACTTGCAGCTAATGTTTATGCTCCTCTGTTTGTGCAGACATTTCTAATCTACAATGCAAATTTCCAAGAGTCTAGCCTGAACCACAGCACAGCGCCAATGCTGTCTGAAATTCATAGAATTTTGTACATTATGTTATTTCATTAATTTCTTTCTGGCTGTTTCATTACGGAAACTCTAGCCTATGGATTGTTATGTTGATAATGGCTCATTTATAAAGTACCTGTGCCATGTAAATGTACGTTCTTAATTGGACGTGTGGACATAGACTTTAAGCTGCAGTGTTGTGATCTTTGTAGTCCGGATGCCCTTGCTGTCGACTTCCAATGACACTTTGGGGGGTCGACCTCTGGACCGACAGATCGCTAGGCCAAGCACTTACCACTGTGCCTTGTAGACCCAAGCCACTGTGCCACACACAGAATTAGATTGTTTAATCCTGTCACTTTGCTAGAAGTGCAAACTGATTCAAAACGATGGCACATACAGGAACTTACTAAGTAGGCAAGAAGAAATTTTTAATACCTTACAGAGATAGGAAAAATAGTCGTGCGTCGCTTGCGGATTGCTCTGAATTCCTTCAAAATGCTCCAATCGACACGATTCCTTCAGATTCGAAGAATTCACATCATTGCACAAAAGTTTTCTCGATAATGTTGGTCATTTCGATCATTATTAAAATAATTAGCAGGCGCACGAAAAAACGTTCACAAACTTTCTCTGTAGAACTTGACATCGACTGTCTCTTTGCTGTGTGATGCGGTTCATAACAGTCACTGAAACTGCACAATTTGGCGTGTTTACTGTTGAATTGGCTGCTCATTGTTCGATTGCTGTGATATTATGTCAACAGAATGTGCCATTTCATTAACGTTACATGTTCCATTGCCTCTTTTCTAGTCAAACAGAAGAAGAGACGACCTGTCTAATTTTGTGGTGACACGGTTTCTTGTCTAAAAACATGATGACAACTGCTGATGCCTTCGGAAACGATCTCGGCCTCCGTCCAAAGCTGCTTCCAGCAGGCCATTACTCTCCATGACTTGCACCCTGACTTTGAGTAAAGACCGTTTTAGTATTGTGAAACAGTGCCAGTCAATATTTCAACTCTGTATTACCGAAGCCGTCCATATTCATTTTGCTTCTCCCGCTTCGTGTGTTCAGAAAGAATATTTACATAACTATTAGTTTAGTCTTTTCTTTTATCTTTTTTCTACTTTTACCACTTTATAACTTTACTGTCATACCTTTGTACCTCATTACTGCTTACATTACAGTTCAATGCGACGGATAGGTTGATGATGCGAAAATATCAACTATCCCTAACTGTATGTGAAATGTAAACTTCCATTTCTATGACATTTTTCTATCATTCCACTGATTATTTGAATTTTTTCCCAAGCCGTTTATGTAGTAGGCCTTTCTATGGTCTATTCTTTTGTAAAAATTTCCTGAGGAAGAGTGGGAGCTCAATTTTTGACTTCCACTCGAAACCGGTTGAATGATACTTAAATTGCCCGATTTCAGCGATGTTTTCTTTTATAAATACTTTTAAATTACAGTTCAACATATCCTGCTAGATTGACGTGCTCTTTTGATTTGTTATCATGAACATTTTGTACGCCAGGTTTGTATTTCATTCCCTGTCGTGTCGGCTGTGAAGAGGCAGCGACAAGCTTCGCTGGCAATAAATCAATGATTGACTTCAACATTCTTTAATTTTAATTATCTTTTTGTGTCATATAAATACTAATTAAATTATTAAGTTATAGTGCATTCAGGTATGCTGCTGAATTTTGTGAATAATGTGCTTTCTTATCAGAGAAATTTATAAATGGCTTTAATTCTAAGCATCATGAAGCTTCAACGTCACTACTCCCCCATACTGTAGGTTTGGATGGTGCTGACACAATCAGACTTTTCTGGAGCATTGTGGTATTTTTAGTCCGGATGCCCTTCCTGCCGACTTCCAATGACACTTTTGGGGCTCGACCTCTGAACCAAAGGATCGCTAGGCCAAGCATTTGACCACTGTGCCATGGAGACCACAATGGTTCACCATCATGTTTATGTATGTTCATTTTTTATCATGTTCACCATCATCATGTATATTCGAAACACTGACCATAATTTTGCTAAAATCCTTAGCAATGTATTCCTTCATCCAAATCGCTTGAACCATTTAAACTCATCAAACTAAACCAAATTTCGATGTATTCTGGACAGCAAACTAATGAAAGATGAAAACTGCTAGATAAAAGAGCGAAATACTGGATAAAATGGTTGCAGCATATTGCGATGAATGTCCTTCACATTCAACTATCTTATTTTGCTCTGTTTTAGACGTACGAGTAGTCGTCAGAATGTCACTGATCAATAACATGAAGGCAGGCCTAGTATTGCGCATGTGACAACTACAAATATTCTTCGATCTGATGTCTGGTTGGCTTGAATTTGAACTTTTGAACATTCGCTCCTTATCATTTATTGATGACATATACCAAACACTTGTGTATGTAAATGCTTATTGCTTACATTAGTAGATTAATTCAACTGGATACAGACGCGTTTGTCTTTCAGGTGTTGGTCCTAAAATGGCTCACTTGGTAATGAAATGTGCATGGAATGAGATAACCGGCATTGGAGTCGATACTCATGTGCATCGAATTTCGAACCGCCTGCAGTGGGTTCCCAAACAGACGAAGACACCTGAAGATACGAGGAAAGCTCTCGAATCATGGCTGCCAAGGTGTGAATAATAATTGAGTCATTCGTAACAGCAACAATTATTTTCTCAAATTTATTTTTTACAAATCTGTGTGACCTCGGTTATCAAAAACCAAAGGGAGTTGAATTGGACTGAGCAATTAATTAATTTCAATAAGAGCATGAATGTTTAAATGTGACATTTCTTTAATTTCGTGTCTTGAGGCATAACCTATTCAAAATAATTGTTGCAGGAAAAAATAAAAATGATTTGTCGATGCGTCAACTAATTTCAGTCATGTTCCAACATAAATTGTTACAGTTGTTCAAGAAATAATGAAAATGTGAAAGACAAATTTGCAAAATCAGAGAATTGTGTCTATAAAATCAAATGTGAATTGTTTAAGTACAAATACATTGACGAAACAAGCAGGAATTTAGAAGAACGCATTGACGAACACATGAAACTATTTGGAAATCCTATTGTCACCTGTCTCTATGAAGTAATGGCATGTTCATTCATTCAATGTGCACTGTAAATTGCAAGATTTTTAAGGGTTGCTATTAATAAATAAAGGCAATTTGTGTCTTTTTCCCTATGTTCTAGATTATTTCCATGTTGATGATTAAAAGGTTTTTCCTTGTAGGGAACACTGGTCGACAATCAACCATCTTCTAGTTGGATTTGGACAAACCATTTGCTTACCTGTGAAGCCCAAGTGTGCGAACTGTTTGAATAAAGAGATTTGCCCAGCCGCATTCAAGAAATAAGTTCAGAAACACGATGAATGACAGCTACGGTGAAAACAATGCTATTTTCGTATTGTCTGTGAGTGCAGTTATCTTTTGTATTTTTCCATTTAGTATCTTTCAGGGCAGTGCATTCTCAAATCTGCAAATTCTCATTGACTCGCAAATCATCATATTTTTCTCTGCTAATATACAAGTGCGTTCATAAAGTCACTGTGCACCTCTTCTAAACTATGATTTGCCAAACAAAACAGTCGTAATCTTAGTTGTAGATATCTAGCACATGCACAGAGCCACTGACTTGTTTGAGAAGCGCAATTTAGTAGCTTGTGACATTCCACATGATTTAGAAGTTGAATTGAACTTCACATCCGTCAGCAACTAACTCGCTTAGTTGCATTTCGAAGCTAAACATGGTGCTGTCAATGCGAGGGAGAAACTTGGTCGAATATGTTCACCGCGCCAATGGGGAATATACTAATGAAGTGAAGGAGTTTTTAGAAAGACTTTCTGCATCTGATTTGTCTCATCGAAATGCTGATTGGACTCCAATCAGTGAGTTTAGAGAAGCTGGCTCGGTGCATGATCCATCACACTCAGATCGATCATTAATCTTAACTGATAAAAAGGTTATTCCTGAAAATGTTACTTCTGAAGCAATGACTTTATAGCCCAAACAAGTCGATGTATCGCTTATCCCAGGAAGTGGGTCGATTCTCGGGGCCGCTCATCCTGCTGTAAGAAAGAACATAGGCCTATATCCGTACCGCATCTCTGGCCAACATGAAGTGAATGATGCCGATCATGACAAGCATCTTCAGTAATGCTTTTGGTTCAAGGAAAATCTAACTGAAAATAATGTGCTCAAGTTCAAGTTTTATATTTACTCACTCGATAAGACCTTCTTTTCTAATGAAGCTTGGTTTCATCTATCAAGGCATGTCAGTAGCCAAAGTTCCCGAATATGATATAGTGAAAACCCACACGAATTTGTTAAGAAGCCATTACATTCTCGTATGTCAAGAATACGAATGCTTGGGCCGATATTCAACTACTATTGCAAAAATTGTTTGACAAAATTATTGCTTCGCTCGTTGACGAATTAAGTGACGATGAAAGTTTGACTGCTTATTTCCAGTAAGATGGAGCAACTGTGCATAGCACCAATTCCTCAGTTCGATATTTGAGTAGAATATTCCAAACAAGATCCCCGACTTGTTCCAGTCCGAGATCCCCGGACTTGAATGTCTTGCACGTTTACTGATGAGTAGCGGTGAAGCAGGAGGTTTACCGAAACAAGTCACAAAATCTACAGCAGTTAAGAGGAAGCAACTGACAGCAAATTGACGCTACCAGACACGAGGAAATTCACCGGGTATTTGAGAATATGAATCGTCGAATTGATGTTTGTATTCGTGAACAAGGTGGACATTTTCAACAGTTTTTGTAAGATGTAAATAGATATTTTGTGATCACGTAGAAGTCGATGGTTTTACAAGAAACTTCATTATTTATAATGCCGCGGCCATTTTTTTCCAAGCGGCAAAATACTGCGCCTGCATTGATTTACTAGGTGCACAGTGACTTTATGAACGCACTGTACCATGTCAGAAATTCAAAAATTATTCTATTTGCCTCTCAAGCTGTAATTTTCAGGTGTAGACATGAAGGTTTGCACAGAATTACATTTTTGAAGAAAGACTTAATATCAAGGCGGAGATAAATCGTAGTCATTATCATGGAAGAAATAGAAGTTGATTTAAAAATACTTCAAAACTGCAGGAAGAGGTTATTCCAGTCCTTGTGGGAGGTGGAGCACAAGAAACGCGGGAAAATATGGAAAGAAATAGACAAGGTAAATATATTGCCAACCCTTAATCCACACCAAACTTGAATGTTCAACAGACAGGGTGTCCGTAACCACGAAAGCCGGGAGAGATCAGTCTCAAAAGATCACTTTCTCAGCGTGTTTGAATACATGCTCAAGTAGTTAGAGTACATTCATTCTATTGATTCTCATTAATAGAAAGTAATAATTCTATTCAATAGAATTAATAGAAGTAATTCTATTCAATGCCCAGGCGAACTGGCACTCTGCTATCTTTATGATTCTCATTAATGAGTGGCTAAAAAACATGTATACTCCCTGTAAATTTTATCTGCATTGAAAATTGAAAGTATTCACAGATTGGTCTAAAAACTGTGTGTACAAGTGTACAAGCTTTCTCTGCACTTCATTGTCATCAGGTAGAGTGTTCCGCAGTGGTACAGTTGGGGAATATGTAGGTTGAGAGACTTTGTTACCGTGAGATGCGCTCTTCTGTTGAAAGGTGTTCAATTGTCTTTCCCGATGTATTTGGCTTCTGCTATTCTAGCCTCCACCAGGTTCTGAAATTTGTTCAAGATTTCTATGGTAAAGACAAATCGTCAAACTGCTTACATGCTCTTGTCTCGCATGGTCAGACAGCGCACTATTGCTATTGCGCAATCAAAATATTGATATATTGTCAACATGCTTAAACTGTAATTATAGGAAAAACCGTCCTTAAAAACGAAATATTTGATGAGATTATACAGTATATGACAATGGAATCTGTTGATAATGACCTGTTGAAATCACTATAGTCCCTCCGAACAAGCCAATAAATTTATATCATGTTTTTCAAATTGACGGATTGAGAGTTGGTGTATAGATGTATTTGATCTCCGTACTTTTTTGAGAGTTATTTTTGATCTCTGAGGACACACGCCTTCAGAGATTTGCAACTGAAGTTGTCATTCATGCAGTTTACATGTATTCAGTTGTCCTGTATGCTTAATAGATTCGTTTTTGTTATTTGTCACTGCATGCTTGTAAATATAACTCATTGCATTTTCAAAACTTTGCTTTTCGTCTCAACTTTTTCAACGGTGCCCTTTTTGATAACTAGCAATCGGTATGACAAGCTAAGAAGCTTCATGACTTCTTCATGACTTCTAATAGCTCTAATATTATATTAATACTTCCATCACATCTGCTAAGTTCTCTGACAACACCAACTTTGACAGGCCGACAAATGCAGAGCATGTAAGTCTATTCTATGGCAGTCTTGTTCAGTGTCAAAAACAAGCAAGGACACAACTTCTTTCGGCGCCTGGCCGAGCTAGTAGCATAAACTCAAGCTCCAATTGAACAGAATTATAATTCTCTTCTTATGTCCCCGTAGAGAATCCAAGCACATGTATCAATGTGATAGCATTATCTGTCATGCAATTGCTTCCATATTCTTATTGTGTAACGAATTTGGGATGAAAAGTTAACTTAATTTTAGAAAACCCAAAATGTCATTCCATGACTTAATTTTCGCCACTCCTAACAATTGAAAATCTTATTTTCTTCGTAAGTGCTGACATCTAATTAACAACACGTAGTTGCGAAAAATGGCTCTGGTACATCATTTACTGTCAAAATATAGACTAGTTTTACAGAGAGCCCTGATAATAGCAGTTGTCCTGTAAATCAATTTAATGTGAATACAAGGAAAACGTCACAACTCTCCCGAAATATATATAATGCCGAATCGAATACACACTAAGTATAATGCCGTAAAAGGCAGTGACCAAGCGTCTGGACGCGAAACGTTTGCCGATTTCACCTTTATTATATTCTACTTAAACCTTTGTGTGTATTCGATTCGGCATTACATATATTTCGGGAGAGATTTGTGACGTTTTCCTTGTATTCATTATGCACATTACACATCAATTCAATGTGCTCATTGTATAGATTTTGTGACAAAAAATTAAGTTAATTACAGGAAACGGGCAAAGCGTCATTCCATCACTTCATTTTCGTCATTCCGTGATTATTGAAAATCATCATTTCTTCAAAAGTCAAAGTTTCTGAAGAGTAATAGTCAGTGCGTGGTTGGAAAGGAGCGCTCTGTTGTGACACTTGCTGTCTTTAGTTATGGAGAGAAGACATTTTGAATTGAATGACATGATAAAATTTAGGTAGGCCCTATTTCAATTGCATCATTCCACGACAATTAGGGATTACCGCCGAAATGACAAGTTAGATTAATCGTTAACGAAATGATTTTACTTTCATTTACGCAATATGTGTATGCTGTAAATGAAAAAAATCTGCAAACAATTTCTAGTAATATAAGAATATATCGCAATATCTGCGTCAAATTAATTTGAATACGTCATTCCACGACGATAAAAAATGTACAGCTCTGATTAACTGATAGAACAAAAAGGTTTTCATTTAATATGTCGCATCTAAGGCACTTTTATTTACTTGTCGCACTTCATCCACCTAGGCATCTGTGTGTAGGCCTGCCTACTTTTTAGCGAATCAATTAAAGAATTAGGAATAACTATCTAGCGGGAATTGTAAGATATTTATAATCAATAAAAGTTTGCCACCCTGAATCGGAAACAACTTTGCTTAAATTGCATCTTGGTAGGACGATCTTGGAATGCAATTGATAAATGCATGCTGAGCGGCTGCTAGATATGGTTGTTTGACGGCATACTCGTACGTGAGCGGTGGTTTTGCGGACAATCGAGTATGCGATTATGAGCTACGTACGAATATAACTGATGAAGAAATGCGAAGCATCAGACGGCAATAATTTACTCGCTTCTTGTAGGTCTTATGTCATGCCGATTTCAGTTCAGGATGACTTTTTTAAATTTGGTAGCTTTAATTTCATTCATTTCATGCGTCTGTCAGACTCATGAAATTTGAAAGATTAATCAAATCTATTTGCATTGCACATCATGTTTACATGCAAGCTACTTTTGTTTTGCTTTCATGACTGCATTCGTGATCGTAGCCTACAGCATAAGAAACTCGCAGTCAGGATTTCGATATTTAATCTTAGCAAAAGCAATTTTTGGTTTCCAGATGGAAACCAAAGCGTCTATGTAGAATTACTATGGGCTGCTCATGTAATACACAAAAATGAAGACATACTCGTATTTTCATCTGCAAGCACTTGTTTTCTTATTCACTTATACATTATGAAGGCATCACTCAAGAGTAACCACACACATCAGAAATAGAGCTAATTTTGATGAATCCTTGTGAAATAATGTTGATGAAAAAAATACACCGTTATCAAAATCTAGCCCCTTTTTTCATTTGATATTATCTTTTTGTTTCATTGTCCTCTTGCAGTTCAAGTTTTGTCCTGAAAGTACTCTACAGCCTTCCCCAAAACACGACTATGAGAAGCAGCTACTTGTTGCAATTGATTTGATGATAGAAATAAGAAGCATGAGGGAATTGACACATCCCCGCATGTCAGATGGCTATAATTGCGTGACTGGACGATCGGTCTAAACACAACTGGTCTAACGGACAATTGGTCTAAATTTTTCAAAAGTTCGATGAGATTATTTTTGTTATCAAAATATTATATCGTAAATTTTTCCACTCTCAAATCACTGACAGTGATGTCATTTTGTTACTCTATAACTGTTTGATGATGTAATTCGATGTGTCAGGTTAATGAATTAAATATGAAATTTCACTGTAAAGTGATCCTGAACGAATAGGCTCTATAATTAAATATGCAATTCAAATTAATGCTCTGATTTCAGTATTAAAAGAGGAACCATTTGAGTCAGCGATTTCTGGTAGTTAGCTGTTCTTTCATCAGCGAGGACCATAACTAAGCTCAACTAAACACTGCCTTCATCCGCTTTCATCAGTTGACAATTTATATTTCCCTTATCATTGTGGCATAAAGCATTGAATCTTACTTGCCATCAAGAGATTATTGAGATGAAAATTCAACTAAGTCCTCATCTAAGATGGGCTTAAGGATAGTTTTAGAATTTACTTGCACATGTACATGTACTCATATATTTGATTGACTTAGCAGATACTCATTTGTAATGACTCTCGTTTCATCTGGCTTAGTTTTGATTGTCTACCTTCAGCTTTTACATTAACGGTCTACCTTTGCAATCTGCATTTTAAATCTTGAATGATTAATGGGGTATAACACCACTATTTCCATAAAACATCGGAACGCAACTTTATTTCGGAATGTCTCTTTCTTATGGTATTAAAATGAAGACACTGTCTTTCATCAACATCGTTAAAGCTGTCTTTAATCGATTATTAATCAACATACACGTATTGTCTTCAAAATTTCCTTTCTATTCGATTATATTTTTTTGATGCGTTAATGAGAAACTTAAACTAGCTATATTGAAGCTGCCAATGAAGTTTATTTCATTAAATTCAAAAATGATATCAAATATACTCATTTTAAATTACTGCTCCATAAAAGGAATGTACGTTGTTGTTTTCTAACAGCCGTTCCCACCGCCACAATCCTTGCTGATGCTATATATATGTGTGTGTTTAGATAGTCCGCTGCTATTGTCTGAAATGCAAGGCTTCTTATGTATTCATGCTCTTCTTTTGTTGCATATTATCGTATCAGTTTTGTTTGAAAACATCATACACCAGTAGGCCTGCGTACACAATGCATCATGCGCACAAATTCAACATGGCATTAAAAGAATGAAAGAATGTTCATATGGAAGGGTAAGCTGAAGTTCAAAGGTCAAAAGTTTTCATGTTACATTCCTGCTTGCTAGTCACAGAGGCTAGTCCTATTCGGAAATTGCAGAACCATTGGCTGGCGTATACAGATCAGGGATGCGGAGTCCTATCATTTTGATAGGATTCCGACTCCGACTCCGGGGTTTGATAGGACTCCGACTCCGACTCCGGGTGGCAAATATATAAAGCCCAGTTTTTTAAAAAAATTGACTGGTGGTAACCAATAATTGATCATCAAGCTTACCTGAACCTATTTTTAGTGATCATTGCTGTATCTATTATCAATCATTTTCGACGAAAGTTTATCAAATGTCGCTTTAAGTTGGATGCATGCGACTCGGCTCCTCCCATCTTCTTGATGTGTACTTCACACGGGTTTTCTCCAGTCTCTACCAGGCAGGAAAATCTCCCATCCTTCTCCAAAATATGCGTACACTTTCGATTTTAATATGCGCTTTGGAGGAGCCACCTGCACACACGATTAACGTGAGGGTGAGAGGCATTGTTATCAAGCAAACTAGTATTTCATTTTTGTCTCTGATATGACCTTTGGTGCTTAAGTGTGATCGAGGCTAGCAAGGCTTGTCTTCTCTATCAAATCGCCGAGTGAAAAGACAATCCTTTTTTCACTTTCACGGTTCATTCCCTCAACTATTATAAGCTTTGCATGCACTGCGGTCTCTGTACTTTTGTTTGACGGAGAAAGTTGACATCAAGACAGTGAGAGCTATGCACGAGGATAGATAATTTGTTTGTATTATATTTCGGGTCTAGTTATAGGCCGGAGTCGGAGTCCTATCATTTGATAAAACTCCGACTCCGACTCCAGCAAAATGATAGGCTCCGACTCCACATCCCTGATACAGATGCCTAAATTAAGCATCCTAGCTGATGTGTCCGGATTTCATCTTCATTGAAGTTGCATATAGGCTGTGCGCGGAGGCGGCTAAAGCCAAAATGCGTCCGACCGTCTCCGCCTCCACAAACTTGAAATAAAGAAAGCCTAATTCGAACTATTTTCAGTAAATGTGCATTCAGATATTTCAAAAAGGCTTGTTTTACTCCTTTGATGCAAGTACCGGTGATCCCGCAAAGGCAAGCATGACTATTTATCAATGATTTCATCGACATTTTAAATGCGGCTACCGTGTAATTTGAGGATGGATGCGGAGCCGGACTAAGCATTGTTGCCTGAGTTGGAGTTTCATTCGAGAACCATGGAGTCGGAAAAATTGTTTCCAACTCCTCATCTCTGGTTGATGTACTCGCACATACAACCACTGAGCCAAGGGACCACTGAACAGTTTTAGCTTTAGTTTAGTAAATCACGAAACAGCATACCTCAAGATGCAAGTTCTGAGAAACTGAACCAGATTCTTTTCATGATGTTTATCTTTCAAATGCTCCGTGAAAAATATTTTGATCAGATTGATAAACGGTATGAAATTATGCAACTCATGAAGAGATTGCTTTGAATATGCATCTGAACTGTTGATAGAATCGACTGAGAATACACAAGCACTAACTTGTTTTACTATACCTTCCAGAGAGGAAGAAGCATCGCATCGGCATCCGCTTTGCATCAGATTTTGTTTAATGGAAATTGAATAAAGGTCATGCACCGATTAAGCCAATTTCCATCTTGAGGTTGATCATTTCGATACATTACAAATACAAGAGTTGCTTTAACTTCGCACTTAGCAAAATATATCGTTATCAGAGCATGAGTGTCCATGCTTCGATGCTTCATCATAAAAGACACCTAGCTCAACTTTTTCTGTTAATAAATCCATTAATTATGAAATATATTTTGCCGCAAAATAGTTGGTGCATAGAATTTGAAGTACTTTTATAGAACAGATGACGTAATCATTCAATTATTGCGTCATTGAAAAATTACGTAGAAATTACTATCAAGTACGTGTATATTGTAATAATAGACGAATTATAAGTCTATTAATTGAGATCCCGAATCCTTTTCTTGAGTAATTGCCATAACCGCTGGTGATAGTGAAAATTTAGTGGGAAAAGGGATAGACGACAATCAAATTCGGCAGACGAACTGGACCATATTCACGCAAATACTCAGTTCTTTAAGTGGTCAGCCACCCATCCCACTGACGAAGCATAATATCTGTCCACAAAATTGGATTGTTGAACCGCATCAGTTGAAGTGCAAAATAATGCAAAATATAACTTTCTCTTCAATTGTTAGAATACATTGTCAGTTAAAATTTTAGTTGATAATCGTGATGAAGTGTAATGATAAGACAGAAAGAGTCTACTAATAGTTGAGTTATATTAGATTATTACACATTAGCATATGTCGGAACTGGCAATTTTTGACCGCTAAGCAGTTGGATTTCTGTGAATAAAGTGTCGACCATGTGAAAACCATGTTTCTTCGGATGCAATGATATTAGGCTGCAGTTTGCGACGTTTCAATGCACAAGCTTGGTCCCGCATGCATGTGCGAAAAATCAGAAAATGAATAGAGATTCCTTATCATTAGCATACAGAACTCACGAAACGTCGTATATTACATGTTATCGTTAATGCTGCTTTGTATCAGAGGAAACTTGGTTCTCACTTTATTCACATACGGATCATATGTTGAAAAATATCATTATATTCTTGATCATAGAGAATCATTTTGATCATAAGTTGGGTAATGCAAGCAAACTTCGTGTGTACTACGTAGAAAAGTACACCGCACCTGCACACCGTACAGGTGCAGACAAAGAATCAGTTTATAGCAGCAGTTTAGCGCTGAAGAATGTTACTGACGAACAAAGAAAACAAAAGGTAAAAGTGAAATCTAGCAGATGACTGCCCACTTCTGCATAACAGGAGGCATAAAAGGCATAGAAATGAAATCATAACAATAAAAGGCGACATATTTATGAAAAAAAATGGCTGGAATTCCGTTCTCTGTATGATAGGAAATGGGACGTTCCGCCAACAAGCCTGGTAATAGCTATCTATACAAGTGCGAGAAATTGAACAAATGTGGTTATATTTTATGATGAAAAACAGGCGATTCAGCTCCTTTATTTACAGCATCTGCTTAAAAAATAAATATACAGATGCTCTCGACGTTTCGAGCGTTTGCCCGTCTTCTGGGAATTCAGAATAACAATTTATGTCCTTCATCTCTCATCTCTAGTTTTCAGTCTAGTTATGGTGTTATAATTATATTTTTGTACTCTGCTCTTGTAAAGTGAATAACACACTTTAGGAGTCATAGCAGTGGTTTCATTTTAGAGGTGCAGCAGCACCACCATGAGGTCTTCTGATGAACACTCTTTAGTACAAAACTCAACTCACGGAACGGTACTTTTGATCTAATGCAAGTTAAAACAGTTGTTGAATAAAATCATCAGAACTTACATATTTGCAAGGCCACCGATTTCGTTGCACCAATATACATGAAATTATAGCTTTTATCAGATAATGCGAGAAAGCAGCAAATGCGAGTCATACTAACAGATCGCATTTTCAATGGACAACTATCTGTTTTTTGATAAATTAAATGCTTGTGCTTGACAGCAATCGAGGATTATGAATCTTTGTTAACTAACTTCAACCCTAACGATATTAATCATTATGATGTGAGTTAATTGCTTAGACACGACACCTGAACTATGAAAGATGGAAAAAAATTAATGTTAGAGGAATGTTGCAAATACAACTATGCTTATTAATTTGATTAATTGAGCGCGGTACATAAACTGTGGATTATAATTCACCATCAAAGCCAAACCCTATTGTAAGAGGACATTAAAGCGGATACATAGATCATCATTGCCCTTAGCCCATAAAAGATTAAAATTTCCATCATCCAGGAATAAATTTTGAGTACCTTTTGTAGCAGTTACACTCGTCCTTAGCCTCTGTCTGCGCGCGCCTGCATACATGTCAGTAGCATTCAAAAGTATTTTTCTGATGTGAGTACGTACTTGACTGAAGACGAGATTGGAAAACGGACAAAACATTCAGTCAGACATAGCAAATTGAAAGACTCAATAAAAATATATCTTCGATGTAAAAAGTATGAGACACTGTGGTTTTGTGACTCAAATTCACGAGCAATTATCCATAATAAGATGAAGACTGCAATCGATAAAAAACTTGATAGTCTGTCTGCTAATTGCATTAATGTCACATGTCACAAAAGCAATTCTCTCATATCGTACTCATTCACACAATTTGCCATCATAACCGAACGTATAAGTCTAGACCTCTCCTGAGACTTTATTTGTCCCTAGGCTTTGACCTTGCTCTTTTATCATTTACCCTTTTATTCACGGAATAGGTTCACAATTGTCTATCAAGTCAATTGACACTTTCTTGTCTAATAGACCAGAAATATCCAAAAGAAGAGCATCACATTTTTGTAATACCATGACGTTAACAGAGAGGTTGAAGCATAGAAAGGTGCAGTGGAGGGCAGCGGTAAACTTTTTGATAAAGTGATAACGATAAAACGATAAATTTTTCGCTAGGTCCGATAACGATAATGCGATAAATTTGGGCCTCCAAAATTAAGCGATAACGATAAATCCTGCGATAAATCCAAAAATATGGTATTCCATTTTTAATACTCATATATAGTAAAAACTTATTTTTTACACGTAAAACACCATATACAGGTACATGTAATATTGTATAAAACAATAACACCAAAAAACCCGAAATTAACACTTTATTACTTTATAACAACGTACAAATCAACAAAACTGTCACAGCACAATATCACAGACACCAATACAACAATTTAAGGCACATATAACTTTGAGCACACGAAAGTTGGGATATTTTCTACCCACATGCCAAAATGTGTGCAAATCGGGCAAGTCCTTTTTGAAATAGGGGCGATAGCCATCTGCAACTTGATCTGACTTCTTCTGACCTCATCGTCTGAACAGACTGAGCAAACTTGAGGTCAACAAAGTCATTTCCCGACAGCTCATGAAGTGATAATGACCAGGCCATATCCTTTGCATTAAAATACTTAACTTAAAAAAGGGGTGGCAAGGTAGTGGTCGTGTGAAGATTTCAAATAGCAGTGGATGAGACGAAGAAGGAGAGAGAACAATGTACACGAGTAACGATAATGTGTTGAGCTGACGAAGTCAGATCAAACAGTTGACATTGCTACACTTCACGTTATCGTCTCTAATGTAAAAGGTACGTGTCTGATCTTCATAAATTTTTGAATGTGGATAGAAAATATGCTTAAGTACGTCTACCTGAAGTTTGGTGAAGATTGATTCATTTTACAGATTCTAGACAAATTTGAAAACCTGGGGGGAGAGATAGCCCATAAGTATCATTAATACTTGCAATTAACGAATATAAAACTTAATGCATGCAACCCGCCCTCAAATAGAAACCGCATTATATTCACATGAATAATCATATAACCCGAGGGTTATTTAATTCGAGAAAATACGGTATCCAGTTTTATGTAAAATAATGCTAAAAAACAGTTTTTGTTTTCTTCTAAGTAACAAAACAGAACGATTGATGCAATGTTCTGCTCTAAGAAACTTGAATCAACGTAGGAAGAAAATGAACAGTGGAAGTCCGTTAACACATGGCAGGCGATGAATATAAAGTAAATAAATTAAATAAGCGTTTATTCAGAACAAAAACGACCCCCAATTAAGAATCGGAGGAGGTCCAAAATCAATTACAAAGTTAGTCGTTAACCTACATGACAACACGACAAAATAAAAAATGAAGCTTGTGTTGCATCCACAGAATTAAATATTTTGTTCATCTGCTTCGGTTTGCTAGAAGTGTGATTAATACGAAATGGACGGCACATTGAGGAACCTATTAAGTGGGCAGGAAGGAATCCCTAATACCTTACAGAGATAGGAAAATAAGTCGTGCGTCGCTTGCGGATTAATGTGAGTTCCGGCAAAGTGCTTCGATTGCTAAAATTCCTTCAGATTCGAAGAATTCAGATCATTGCCCACAAGTTTTCTCCATAATGTTGGCCCTTCCGATCATTATTAAAGAAAGTAACAGGCGTACGAAAATTAGTTCACCTGATGTTTTCACATCCTCTCCTCGGCATTGCTCACTGTGTAGTGCATACATTGAGCCGTATGCATAAAAATAAGCAAAAGCTTAAGTTCGCATGCGTTGGCATTTGCTTTTTCTTTAAGCAAAAGCTTTTGCTTTTAAGTTTAAGCAAAAGCTTCAAAAAGTAGCGTTTGCTTCAATTCGTATGCATAATTCTGACCAATGACTTTATTTCTTAAGCAAAAGCTATTACAAATTAGAGCGCAGATAGATGTCGCTCCAGTTTTTAAGAAATCGCAGTCATGGCGGAATACATGAAAATCCGAGAGACCAAACATTACAAAGTTCGTCGTAATCATGAAAAAGGTGATTTTTTACGATTGTATCGATTCAGAGAGGACACTCTACTGTGGATGAGCGATTATTTCCTGAGAAAGGATTGTGAGAGAAGGGGATCTGCACTGACGTCATTGGAAAAAATGAAAATATTTTGTCGATACATGGCAGATCCAGGTTTTCAAACGGGTGTTGCTGAGGATCTAGGAGTTCATCAAAGTACTGTTTCTCGGCAAATACCCCTATCAACCAGAGCGGTCGCCGCGACCGCCATGGTCAGTCGCCTTCGGAGTCGCCTAAAGGTCGCCCTCAGCGTCGCCGGGGATTCCTATTTGTCCACCGCCCTGACTGCCTGAGGCGGTCGCCTTAAGAGCCGGAGCGCAGTCGCCCGGAGGTCTACCAGCGGTCGCCTAGCAGATGAGGTGCGGTCGCCTGTAGGTAGCTGCGGTCGCCGATTCTACCGATTTGCCCCTACCCTTCAGTTGAAATTTCCCATTGCGCTATTTTAATTTGCAAAACACTAGAGCTGTCTCCCTAAGATGCAGGTGCATCAGTACTGCTCCACTGAAAACCAATAAGCTTCCTATGAGGAGTAGTAGAAATAAAGCGAAATTACACAGAATACAATATTTTGCAATACACCTGCACCGATTCAATGAAAATTTAATGTGCACACATGAAAATTGTATTTATAAGCACTGAAGATACAAAAGTACAAATTAACGATCGAAAAATACAACTGTTCTATGGAGGTTACAAAATGTTCTATGAAAGGCATCGAAAGACATAATGACGTAGTACAATCTAAATAACAGGAACTTTCTTAATTACATTGAAATTTGATGACTCCAAATTGTCAGAAAAAAGCATCGATTTTCCAGATAAAATTTTGACAGAAACATGCAGGTTTGATGTTGTTAATAAAGTTCCCGCCATTTAGATTATATGCACAATAGCAGCTACACAGATAACCAGGATATAACACCAAATACAAGAGATGAAAAATTGAGTCACCTATTGAGAAAAGGAGTATCAGGCACAATTACTCAGCTGCAGGGGAGCGTTGGTGCCTCCTTCCATCAGATCTATCTTTTGCGTGCTTTAGTACGCTCTGCAGAGAGGCCTCTATTAACCTTCTCAGTCACATGAGGTCTAGAAAGTTTGATACCGCACGATAAATTCGGGAATTCTTGAATGGAAATTTATTGTTCCTGCCGTGAAATGAATACTTCATCGAAATATCCGCAGCCAAAATCCTTTAAAATATTTCGTTTAGTCCGCTGCCGCCGATCAGTGAGAACTGCTTTGCCTGAAAAATAAAGCTGCATTTAAAATGGTGAAGCTTCTCTACGTACGTCAGTACATTTCCACTTCATTGTGGCGTACCTAAATCAAACACAGCAAATAATTTTAAAACGATGTGAGTGGCTTTGTGATTCCAGTAAATCATTTGTGTCTGCAAAAGTCATTTGAATGATTCAGTTGATAATCAGGTCGTGCGTGGCACCGCTCTTTTAATGCCGACGATCATTGAGCGATGCAAATGACAGTGACACCTGCCTTTATTTTGAATTGAAAATCTCACGTGTGCCTAATATTGAAAGTAGTCAACTAGTCATCCAGGTCAATATAAACCTTAATTATGCATTAAAGCAAGTCTACATAAAGTTCGACGTAGAAACACTGTTTAGACCCCAGGTCAATATAAACCTTAATTATGCATTAAAGCAAGTCTACATAAAGTTCGACGTAGAAACACTGTTTAGACCCCAGTTCAATATATACCTTAATTATGCATTAAAGCAAGTCTACATAAAGTTCGACGTAGAAACACTGTTTAGACCCCAGGTCAATATAAACCTTAATTATGCATAAAAGCAAGTCTGCATAAAGTTTGATGTAGAAACACTGTTCAGACCAGCTCTATCTGCTGAGCCACAGGAATTACGACCAATTTCAATAACCAGACAGAAAGCAGTCACTGCCAAATTCTGAACGTTGTAGCGAGCTAGTGAGTGAGCGAAATGCCATTTCGGTGCTCTTGCTCAGATTTGCGCGACTCATCTTTCTCTCTATTCATGCAACGAAACCGTTGAATGACAGTCGTAAGTCAAGGAATAAGTGGACCGGTCTTTTGAAAGAATTAGTCAATATCATGCGCTCCTGCAGGATAGGAATAAAAAACATCACTATAGGCTGTGAAGTTTATCAGATAGAATAGGAGGTCTGAAACAACTCATCCAATATTTTCGAAAATCACCCGGTAATTTCTTCAATTTCCTGTTGATAGAATGAGATGTTATGAAGATTGATACGCAACCGGAAATACATTCATTCTCTGGACTGTGATCAATTGCAGCGCTCGCATCTTGAAACAGCTATCAGATTATTTGTTAGAAAATGTTAACATGCAAAAAGTTTAATACAGCTCTTCTATTTCTTCTGAGATCTATCTAATAGAATTGATGACGTGGCCACAGGAGAAATTGTGACTAGACATGGCCAAAGGCGAGCGAACGGTTTACGGCTAGACGAGGCTTCAGATAGAAAATATCAGCTCAGCTAAAATTCTGGCCGTTGTAGCCGATAAGATATGTGAAACAAAAATTTTGAAGATTTCTGCCACGATTGAAAAATCCAATTAACTGTGCATAGCTCTCATTATTTATATCTGTTTAAATTTGCACTCTGAAGGCTACACATTCGCACATAAAACTTGAACAGATTCAAAACGATTAAACCTAATAGTGTGGCACTCTGTGTTATGGCCCTTTTATATTCGCAGTTCAAGGAATGGGATATTCACGAGCCTGGATAAAGTATACTTACGATGATTAGACACTTTTTATAAACCGGCATAGACGCTTTAATTCCAATCGACTTAAGACATGCTTTCTCAATCTGACGAAATCACTTGCTTCAAGCAACAATATCAATTAATCTATATTGACAAATTATCGTCTCATCAATTTCACAGATATCCCTGAAAATTGCAAAATATTTTTTGTAAAACATTAAAATCTTCTTTCAAAGAGAAAGAAGATCGATGAGACTCATTAAGCTTACTAAAAATAATTAAGACTAATTTGCCGATGAAGTTGAGCAAACGTAAAGCACGCGAATTTAAGAAAATTCAGCAATAGCTTCGTCTATGTTCAGCTATACAGAGGTACGCCTATCGCGATGATGCATAAATGTAGTGGTAACATGTAAAAATGAGATAACTTAGTGAAATCTCTGTGGGGATGAGGTTGGTTAAATGAAATTTTTTAAACGTTGCAGCTTACTCGAAAATGTTTACCCCTCATGTCTTATGGCCGTCTACTTCACGCCCGTCTAATGTCAAGTTACCAGAATTGACTTTATCTCATTGCAGCGAACCATCAATTAGCGCCAACGCTGTGCAAAGTATCTTGCAGTCAAAGCTCGATAATCAAGAGTATAAATACCAGGTTTACTATCTCTTAATTATTGAAAGTCTGAATTCAAAAGCATCTTATATAAGCCGCCAAATATACAAAAAATGCCGCGGCCGTATGATCTTAATTGACCGAAGTCTTAATTGTCCGTGTCTGAATTAACGAGCTTCGACTGGATTCACTGTATTCATGCGAAGCGATTCGTTAACGATGTCAGTCTGTCCGCACGATTCTATTTGAATGGTCCTGAAAAATTGGCTTGCTTTACCTATAGTCAAACATTTATAACCAAAGGAACACTTTTTTACATCACATCTAATTCAAAAGTTATCTGTTGAAATACATGTATTTCAGTCAATTCAGTGTTTGGTATAATGTGTAGTGCGCAGGTAAACCGCTATTTACTAAATTTATCTATCATCACTTCATTCGACTTACCTGATGCGAATTTCGTTTGATAAGTAATCCATTGTATCAATATTTTCGGCTCAAGATATTCCTCGCATTTTCTATATTGTAATTTGGTTGATAATCCATTAATAAGATCAATCAATTTACATACGATGTCCAGAGGTGTCAGTCAGGCAACTCCAAATAAGTAGAGACACGAATGAAACTTCTAGATTATTCTGCGCTATTTCTCTTTGTGAAATGAAGCGATGACCTCTATTTCACCCCTCGAGTTGAAATGTGATCTTCCGATTGCGCTGCGCTATCGAAGGCGCACGAGAAAGTTATCTGCTATCGGGCTGGACTGGACAAAGCGCTCTTGTGTGCGTACAACCAACAGTTGAAATATTGTCGTTCAGTGAATTGGTTGTTGTTCAGTGAAGTTGAATGGCGCCACATCATATGAGGGGCTGCTGTGATTTTTGGAGATGTGCGATTTGACCACACCTAGCTCATTGTTTGGCAATTAATGCGGGGCGCTATTTGGTGTTTCGAAGTTTGCATAGATGAGGCGGTGTTGAGGTGTGAGACAAATTCAATGAGGGGCTGTTGACTGTTATTTCTTGAAGTTTGACAATTTGACAGAATCTCAATTATTAGATAATCGTTGTTCGGCGCTACTTTCCGTATCGAATGCTATATGGTGACGGGCAAAACGAGAGGAGAGATTCCTACCTTTCAAATAAACAAGTGAATATCATATCAAACCCGTTGTTTCTGATGTTAAATTCTAAACGTTAATGCTCATCATCAGTATCAGTACACATACAAATATTACATGAGTTACAAATATTACAAATACATGAGTTGCGAAGGTGTTGTTCTTGATGGTATTTTTCGGTGTACTCCTCTGAATGCACGAGTCAATGTCTTGGGTGGATACGAACGTAAATCGTGTGTCCATTGTCGTCGGTCTTCCACTATTGATATGACTTTGTTTTCTGTTTAACTTGAATATATTTCAGTCTGATTGCATCATATTAAGTCTGACTGAATCATCTCTTTTAAAGTATGCAAATTTCAGATAGCAACTCGCTTTAACCAGAAGTCCAATATTAGAAATAATAAAATGCGGGGCGGCTCCTTCTATTTTCAGAGATGTGCCATGACAGAACAATGAGGGGCAAGATTAAGCATAAATGGGTTTCCTAAGAGAGTCGGAGATTCGCAGCTTCATTTGAGAGGGGCGTAAAAGTCAGACACTAAGAACAAGTTAGTTGTCGCACATGAAAGTTAGACTCGGGCTTCGCCCTCGTCTAACTTTCATGAGCGACAACTATCACTTCTATTAATAGAATTCTCTCTCTCCCTTCTCTCCCTAACTGTATCACAGGCTTGAAGCGACCGAGATATTATGCAACACTCATCGAGGATTCTTCCATTCATTTACAATTTAATGAATGAACAATAATACAATTTGCAACCTTGATTGACGAAAAAATTGACAAGCATTGAAATTCAGGCATAGTCAGAATCATGGTCAGAATGATATGAAGTTCAGGGTTAAGTCAAGAATTTTGTGCAATTTTTTCATTGCCATCGATGCGTCATGCAAATATATATGAAGCATCGCAACCAAAGATGTTTGACGCAGCATTTCACGATTGAATGCATCATATCATCATGTAGCGAAAATCACTGAGAAATGAGCTACGGTTATCTATTCCAAGGAAAAACTTGCCTAGATGTGCCAGACGGCCGATCGATGACAGTTTCGGGCCAGTCCACTAACATTGGAGAAACGTTTTTCTTAGAAATCACAAGAAATTCGCTGCTCAATGTGTGTGACAACTCTGGGGTCGTTCTATTTCAAAATTAGAGCTCGTGTGAACTTAAAGGGCCGACTCACGACCACCCCCTGTCAAAAAGATAAACGTGAAAATTGGGGGGGCAACCCTCGACTTTAAGAGATCACATTTCACGTCATTTTTCGAAGAGAACGGTCACAAATTGACATGATCATGCATTTTTACTTCCAAATAAGCCATTTTCGAAAAATTTGTTGGTCCCAATTTTTTCATGTGGCCCAAGACTTTTTGACGAGGGACCCACGACTCATTTTCTCGCGGGAAATGCATTGATCTAGTTTGATTAAATGCGTTCGAATTTCTGCATCAGAAGCATCTTTTTCCACAAGCATTCTACATTTGAGTCTTAATTAATTAGAAACTCTGAAGCTGATTCCGAAATTTTTGCAATTTATGTTTTGCGAAACCGGAATATTGCCTTTCTGACATCATGGAGGCTAGTGCTAAAACCAGACATATGATGAAGGTCGCCGTTGACACTCGAGGCGACTGCTGACAGCGGTCGCCGGGCATCCGTCGCCCACATACAGTCGAGGCGACCGCCACCAGGAGTCGCCGGGCGGCGGCGACTTCGGCGACGCCGAGGGCCGTCGCGGCGACCGCTGGGCGACTTTTGTGGTTGATAGGGACATTCAGTAATGGATTCTATAATTAAGAAGAGAGATATTTGGATTCATTTTCCGACTTCCCAAGAAGAAATCCAAGAATCAAAAATTTTATGGCAAGAAAATAAATCAATGCCATCAACCATCGGAGCGATTGATTGTACACATGTGCGTATTGACAAGCCGCCCGGTGTATTTGGTGATGAATACGTAAATAGGAAGGGATACGCTTCGATTATTGTGCAGGCAACTTGCAATGCTAGATTTGAATTAACAAGTCTCGACGTAAGTTGGCCTGGTTCTGTGCATGACAGTCGTGTACTTCGAAATTCGGACCTTTTTCTCCATTTACGTGATTCAAAGCCTCCGGTAATCTTGCTTGGTGATGAAGGTTATCCTTTGTATCCATTTTTAATGACTCCTTTCAAAGTTCCCCGAAGTGAAAAACAGACGTTTTATAATAAAACACACGCGAAGGAACGCGTCGTTATCGAGCAAACATTCGGCCAGCTGAAGCGTCGTTTTCCCATGCTGCGGTACGGACTTCGATTGAAATTGGAAAGTGTTCCAACTGCTATCACTTGTTGTGCCATTTTACACAACATAGCAAAATACTTCAATGAACCCGATCCGATCGATGATGAAGAAAACGTTGAACCTGATGAAGACATGATTGACATTACTGAAATGCTTGAGATTACTAATCAAGCCGAAAGTCGACGCCTAGACATAGTGGATATTTTGTTCAATCGCAGAAACATACGCCTTAGCTGATGCTAGGCCAAATAGTGTCAAAATCAATGAGCTTTGATGTTGTGGAAAGTAAAAGTTACATTGATATTTGTATTAAAATTAGTGATCAGTTAGTCTTTTATGTCGTCTTTCAAATATGAACTTCCACCACATCCACAAGTCTGAATCTGCATGACCTCATGAAATCATATTATTTTAGTCGTTAATATACATACGGGTCTACTCGTAACAAATGTTTAGCAGGAAAAAAACAGCATTAGTAATGTAGTAACAAATGCATAAGCTAGTGATAGTAGGTTTATCAATTTATTTTGTGTGTTATTGTGTATTACTATATACTATATTAATTATTAATAATTATCAATATATTGTTATTATATTACATTGTTATAGGCCTATTAGTATTGTTATATTATTGATATAAATATATCCATAACCATATTATCATTGTTAGATATACGATTATTTAAGTTCATTGTATGACTGATATATATATATATATATATATATATATATATATATATATATATATATATATATATATATATATATAAGATTCGCACCGATATATCAAGGAAGTATTTTTCACTCAAAAATATAATGAACCTTATATTTTAGTAATTACGATGGGATTTTACTATTGCTAAAATAAAGACTAAAAATAGCATGATAATTCCTAACTGATGAACTGATGCATTATATGGATCAAAGCAAGGATAATTTATTGTTGATTAAGAAACAATCATTTCTCTCTAAATAATTTTATTTCAATTAGAAATCCATCAATCAATAATTTGAATTAATTACAATTAAATCCCCATCATCCAATTATCTAGGTATTATTTAGACTGATAAAAGAGCTATTTCTTCCCCCAATTCGAATTCTTATAAACTTTGCTGTCCTGTTCCAGTACCGCAGCAAATGTAATAAATCGCTTTTTTTAAAATTCTCAGCCTGTCTCACAACACAAAACCGTAACATGTGCTCGTATGGTAGCTAATATAAATGTATTCACATAATAAGACAGATTAAAAAGTCCAAGAAAAAACCTAAACATTATTCGTTGCAATCACATAAGCGTCATAATCAGCACACTGATTCATTTCATGAAGAAGCTGTTGACTTTCTTGATTTCTTTTGGTAAATATATCAGCAGATTTTTCCATTAAATTTCGAGTTTTCATCCGATAGTATTTCAACTGCTCCAAAAGAACAAGACGCTGTAATTCACTAGTTGTTAGTTTGCTTGTTTCGTCAGTTTCCTCAACGAGTCGCTTTCTTCTAGGCTTAATTGCCGGTGTGGGTGTATAGCTATTCGAAGACACCGCTTCCTTCGGAAAAATTACACTTTCTGCCTTTTGTGTTGATTGAAGGCCAGATGAAATAGCACCTTGGATTCGACAGAATATCGGGTTAATATCCCCCTGCAATAATTCGAACATCATCCGTTCCCATGGCTTCAAAGTGATCTTGCGATTACCAGTCTTTTTTACATCAATCTTCTCCTTCACTATCTTCTTCATGTTAGCTATCTTTTTCAAAAGTTGCTGTCTCGTGTAAATCTTTTGCGTATTTGGTTTGTAGTAGTTGTCTTAAAGATTCAATAGCGTCAATTTTCTGCACCTTGACGTGAGGCTTCTGACTTTTCTCGAGTAGCACTGGGTAAGATGATAACAGTTCAACAAACGCCATCTGATTATCGTCATTTTGACTATCAACCTCCTCCGTTTCTTGGATAACAGAGTCCTCTTCAGACTCCTCGCACGCATAATAGGGAGTACGACTCGCACCACTCATGTCTGACGATAGCAATCTATTCAATCTGTGCTTCCACCAAGTGATATGATCGATTAGACTGAATCGTGGTTGGTTTTACGTTCTGATCACGTGAGGACTGATGAATGAAGATATCGTTTGTTTCAAACTATAGATAGATCTGATATCATCACGTGGTAGCGTCAATTGTCTTCGCTGTCCAACCATTTACTAAGTCTTGTAGCAAATGCTATTAAGTAAAAGCAAACTGATATACATATGAATTTAAGCATTTGCTTCTCAGAGAGCTTCTGCTAAAAAGCTTTTGCTTTTTCTATTTGCTTTTTCCTAGAAGTAAATGCTTAAGTTTATGCATACGGCCCATTGAATCGAAGCCAAGACAGGAATGTGTGTTTTGGCTTGTGCGAAGTGATATCACAGCACGCACGCATCTCTCACTGGCTCTGGTGTCCTCTGCTGACAGCTTATTGTTTGTCATTTCCAATAGCAAGTGATAGACGAATTATCCATTCGAGAAGGAGCAAGTTGTCTAATTCTGTGATGTACCATTTCGATGTTAAGATTGCATACAATTCTTCCTTTCCAGGAAACCGAAGCGCGCGCGGATGAATCTAATTCTGTGGTTGCATCATTATACTCGTACATTTTGGCACAAGAGAAAATAAAGCCATTCACTCTTCGCTGTGTTCGAACACGAGGTAAGAACAATCTTTTGCTACGACTTGAGTGTGGCGGAATCAAGGTTCTAAGATATCATTAAACAATTTCAGAGACAATGATCGTCTGCGAGCATCATGATTCAAAATACTACATTTCTCACAGCTTTTCACATCTTCACCATGAATGATGCGGAAGGCTTGCTTACAAATCAGATTTAATGTATTATCAAAAGCATGACCTAGATCAGTTAGTGACTGAAGGCAAAAGAGATAGAAACGAGCTGATCTTGTGTCAAAATAGATTTCAATATACGTAAAATGTACAATCTCTGAGATAACTTCTTACCAATAGAATCGACATTATCAACCCAATTTGAATTTTCTTTAAAACAAATTCCAAAGATCAAGAGAAAAAAAACAAAGATCTTCAAAACTCGCACATTCTCTATGACTGAAATTGAAGTCAAAGGGGTAAAACTAAAATTGACATCCATGATTTTTGCCTTTGATCGATTGATGAACATTTTATGATCATGACACCAGTTTTCAAAATTCTTGATTTCATCATTTATCAACTTGAATTACATCGTGGCATTGTTCTTTGAAAATCAGTACGACAATAGCGACATCATCTGCATATTTACAGATACCAGCAGTTGAATTCATCGCTCCATAGCTTAACATATAAACAGTGAATAAAATTGTCCCCAACACTGATCCCTGAGTGACCCCAGTGGTGACATACAAATAAGCTTTTTTGACGTCCCAACCTGACTCTCTGCTTACGCTGACACAAAAAATTGTTGATCCAGTTTACAAAACAGTCACAATAAGGTAAATTCATGCTCATTAGGGTAAACAAAAGAAGATAATGAGGCAAACAGTCAAAAGCACGAGGAATATCGAAAGTAACGACACGCATTTGAAGCAAATGACAGTATATTACAAAGAAATGAAGGCTTCAAATATGTCATACCAGGTGTTTTTTAAAGAAATGCCGAAAAACCGAAGTCAAAGAATTATGACATGTTGCATCAAATGATTATTTGTGCAACTAAAGAGACAAGCTTGATTTATCGAGGTCTCATACAGAAAATTGGCAAAAGGGCAAAAGTGCCACATTTGAAACAGTCGCAAATCAATTGGAAATCAATTCAGATAAATGATTCAGAACATTTTGATCGTTATTATCATTGTTACTATATCGATTGTATAACTCTTAGAAGATATTTTGATACGTTATAAACATGGGCTGCCTCACATTCAGACAACCTAAAGAAAACTTAGGTTTATAACTTGAGTCTATCACTTAAGCTGAAATGTATTCTGAGAGTTGAAACATCGATGCAACACTGAGCAATGCGTTTTGAGTCACTGTGAAGAATATTATCATGACAATAATCTCCGATGACCTCCTGCCTTTGAACCTGTGATCAAACTACATTTTAGAACTCAAACAAAGTTAGTTGATAAAAATTCTTTCTTGTTTTATGATTAATGGAATCATCTGAAACAGTGAATCATATAGGTACGCACGAATAGCATTTTATTCATATTAATATGACAAAGCAAAGTCACTACATGTCATGATACATCCAGATTTCCCATGAAAATGTACGTCCCTTGCTTGCTGTAATTAGGCTTTCATTCCTCAGTGAATAATAATTTCATATTTCTGTTTATCGAAGCGCTTCTAGTTTCGAGATTGACATGCATTTTTTGATATCAAATTATAAGATAATTTAATAGATTTCTGAATGTCATGCAAATGAAATGACTGTAGATTTTGTAGACAGGACCATTGGAATATGCGGTTGACCAGTCATGTGAACTACTTTCGACTCAATGGTGAGAGATACAATATTTTGGGCTATATAGTAGTCATGTTGTACACTATAATGCTGCAATTAAACTACATTCAAACTAAAATCTCTGCAAAGAATAAATTCGCTAGAAGCAAAATTTCTATAATTATCTTCGAAATGTCGGGTTGTTTGGAATTTATTGAAAAATGTTCTAAGTAGCCTATCAAAGAAAATCCGAAAATACCTATTTATACACTGTACATGTCATGAAGAAACTTGTTAAGAAAAATGGAAAATCGAATAACCGAACGAACAAGAGTGGAATACATGTAAATCGATGACAATGCTAGCGATATAAAGTCATAAACAAGGGGATAAAATAAATGATATTAATTTGTGTATATTCTAAATATCAATTGAGACAGTCCGAACTATGTAGATTATATTAAGCTAAACAGTAATCTGCTTCAAATTTGATATCATAAGAAGTTGTGCATCTTCAAATTGGTTTAATGAATGGTCTGCATTTTTCCATATTTAAATGCCCAACAGGTTCACATGTCTCCGTTGTCAGAAAGGCGGGTATTGAACGTTTAAGGAACAATGCGCAAGTCAATATTTGATTTTTCAAAAACGTTTCAAGCGAATTTCATTCCAGTTGTCGCGAAATGCATTTGTCGCAAAGACGAAGCCATATCAAGCTGCCGATATCTCTACATTTCATGTTGCCCTCTCTAATTTAAAATGTACAAATATCCTGATGCACAATTTATTCAATTTGTGTAGAAAATATCCTCAACGACTGCATGTATTTCAAGTTTACTGACGAATGATTTACTTTTAAGGATTTAAGACAAGTTTGAAAACGTGTGAGATGGCCCTCAAGTGCCGACTATTAGGACAAGTTAGGGGTTACGAAAGGAGGAAGAAATACCTATAGGGATCTCAATACGCTTTAGAGTCGGGTATGGATGGTGTTGAAAGGGAACCTTTCTGCGAAAAGCACCTCAAAATAGGAATTTCTTCCTTGCACTCAAAATCGTAGAGCATGTGCATCAGCATCATTTCCGAACTGCTGTAATAAGAGATCATGCATGTACAAAATAACATGCCAATGCCAAAATGCTACATAGGTCAAACGAACAGCACAATGAGATCGAGAATCTAGGAACACTTACCATCACATGACTCAGCTGTGTTCCAATATAATTTGACTCACCCTGGATTGGTGGATTTTAAGTTGAAAGTATGAAGAATAATTAAAGACAATTGCGCACCAGTGACTGCCGAGGCCATTCTCATAAAGAAGGAAACCAATTTAATGAATGGGTGTGAGGGGAGGGGTATTTTATCCTTCTTATCATAGTTTTGTGTTCCTCTTAGTCTACGAGGAAATAATTTTTGTTCTCCATGCGATGTGGTGCTTGAAATGTTATCATCAATTCCTTTTCCCTTGTACATAGACTTTTACACTGCCATATTATAAACAATAATTAAGAAAAAATACCTATCTGCCGTAAACCGTCTGTTGAATTTTCACGACGCAGCAGGAACTGCGACACGTCGTAAAAATTCAATAGACGATTTACGGCAGATAGGTCTTTTTTCTTAATTACTGTTTGAAACATGTGTCTTCCTCAACACGCCTTACTTGCAATATCTGCCATATTACAACTTACTTTTCTTAATGTGCTTTTAGATGCTAGTAGGTTAAACAGGATTTCTTGATTCTGTAGGTATTGTAGTGATAGAATTCTCTAAATTTTGCATTATTTATATTTAAAAAACTGTATATCGCACTCTTTGATGTTTGTTAAGCCTGAGTTGGTTCCTTTGTATGTGACCAAGACTTTTGAAACGTCGTGCAATTAAAAATTTGTTTCCTATTTGAAGCGTTTTTTCGCAAAAAGGAAAAATAAAAAAAATAGAATAAAAAGTATGGCCAAGTATATCTAAAACAGACTTTCCATCATCGTCTCTCAAGTGGTTGATTGACCGTTTCCTATTCCAGAACAAGTGTCGCACGTAGCTCTTCTCATTAAAACTGCATAATTGCTCTAACTCTGAACAGATCGCGACTGATTTCAACTGTTGAATGATTTCTCGAATAATTTTGTCTTTGAAGCGATCTTATTGTTTTCAATCATCTCTTGAAGTTTAAAAAAATATACAGCTCCTTTAAAACAACAAAGCGTGTTTTTCCGGTAGCTTGCTCCATAGAAATTCCACTATAGTATATCTTCATGAAATCAATAAAAAATAATCAATCAGGGCGACCGTACAGAAACAGTGTTAGATAGTCAGTTCTTTATGTGCAACAAATCTCTAACAAAACAACTGTTAGAGACTTATTATTCCCTAAACGCATCGTGCGCACAGAAGAGTTGTTCTACACACAGAAATAGATAGGTCGTCTCTTCTTCTGTTTGACTAGAAAAGAAACATTGGAACATGTAGCGTTAATGAAATGGCACAGTCTGTTGACATAATATCATAGCAATCGAACAATGAGCAGCCAGTTCAACATTAAGCACGCCAAATTGTGCGATGTTTCAGTGACTGTTATCAACCGGATCACACAGCACAGAGACACAGTCGATGTCAAGTTCTACAAAGAAGTTTGTGAACGTTTTTTCGTGCGCCTGTTAACTTTTTAAATAATGATTTGAGGGGACCCAACATTATCGAGAAAACTTTTGCGCAATGATCTGAATTCTTCGAATCTGAAGGAATCGTGGCGATCGGAACATTTTGAAGGAATTCAGAGCAATCCGCAAGCGACGCACGACTATTTTTGTTGAAAATAAGGGATTGGTCATATTCATGATTGTTTTAGAGGAAATCCCCGAGCCTGATGTTGGCAAACAGTGAAAACCAGTTTTCTTCTTTAATCCGAGTACTTTCGGTGCGCTCCGCGCATCATCTTCAGAGAAACTGATGCAAGCATGATACGGACACATGCAGATGGACAGGGCTCAGACATGCATTGCAGTGAACATCAAAATGATAAGCCACATGTCATAATAACAATACCGAAGACAGAAAAACCAGCGAAATCACATTACTAAAAAATCCAAAAGTTAGTAGCCAGCTAAAAGTCGAAAAAGATACGAAAGAAAAAGAAAACTATTTACAGCGAAGTTATTTGTCCAGGACTCTGTCCCAAGCAGAACCCAAGTCGTGGTTGACTCGGTTGTCCCCGCCAAGTCTCTTCGTCCAGATTGCCTCTTTGACTAGTCTTCTTCTCCACCCACTCTCTTTGCTCAACACTGCAGTACTGGAGAAATCGATGTTGTGGTCACTTTCAAAAGTGTGTTTGGCCACTTCTGATCGATCCACCTCCACATTCTTGATGGCACGCTTATGCTTCTTCTGTCTGTCCTCCACGGCTCTTCCAGAGTGACCAACGTAGACCCAATCGTCTCGATGAGAATGTCCAAAAAGAGGCCCACAATCAAATTTTCGTTAGAGGAAGAAGTGGAGGGTAGAATCTCATTTTTGGACATTCTCATCGGCCGCAGCGATGGACTGGAGTTTTCAGTATATCGTAAGCCGACCCTAGTGATGAAAATTTTCCGGAAAATTTTAAATCAAAATTTTCCATGGAAAATTATGGAAAAAATTGGAAAATTTTGGAAAATATTGGAAAATTTTGGAAAATTTTGAAAGTTTTGATTTTTGTGATGCGCCCTATAATCTGAGCGCTTCCGCAGCCGAGGCAGGTACATACCAATAGAATGGGTCTAAAACTCTTGATTTCATCATTATTTCGATTAAAGCGATCGTAGCACTACGAGTTCCGTCCGCGGATTTTTGAACATTCCTTTGCCACCAGTGGCTTGTGCTAATTTGTTAGCATTTTTGATTATCACACAGACACCGTTTGGGATAACGTGAATCTTGCTTTACAATAGAGGTATAATTTCATGCAATGTGAAAGATCTGGAGCAAAAATAATTTTGGAGTTTGCTTGTTAGCTTGAAAGTTAAGCTTTATTGTGCAGCCTTGATCATAGAGATACAAATTCTCCATATGTTGATGAATATATGTGAAGAATAAGCACACAGTCCACGCAATACATGAGCGACCATATTGGAAGACTGTAAACTCGTGAGATATTTGGAAACAAAAGATATCTGTGATGAGTAGAAGAATATCTATGACAGTTTCTAATTTCTGGCATATTGTCCGATCTTCGTTGAGGACAAACTGCATTCACATCTTCCATTTCTACCTCATGGTTCAGATAGTTCGAAATCGATTTCAGATCTACCCAAATGAATTTCAGACATTTACAGATGAATTGGAGATTCTCCAATTGAATTTAAGATACTTTTAAAGTTGGGTTTCTGATAGATATCTGAAATTCAATTAGAGAAATCTGAAATCCATCTAATATCTGAAATTCATTTGGGATGATCTGAAATAGACATGGAAAGGGTGCATGGTTCCAAAAGGTAACATGCAGGAATGATAGAGAAGTTTTCAGTCTTTGCATATTGCATAGTCTTTTCAAACGACTACAACAGGTCTCCAAAACAAAGGAAAAAAATGTCAATCACCAAAAAATAAATTTCAAAATTTTCCACTGGAAAATTTTCCGGAAAATTTTGAAAAAATTGGAAAATTTTCCGGAAAATTTTCCATTTGCATCACTAGCCGACCCACACCAACCTGTATTTGAACAGATCATCCAATCATTCGCGGTCTTCATTCAAGTCTGTTGTTAGGTCGCTGACCACAAGAGCTACCCGCATCTGCTCTGCCGAAAAGTTATCTCAGGAGAAGAGGTTCGTCAACAACACGCTCCTATGCAGCGACTACAACCATGAAGAGATCAAGGCTGGTTGGATGGATCGCACGAATGAAAGTGTAGAACAATCAGAGACTTCTTTGCGTCGCATGAGTTTGCCTTACATCAGAGGGGTGTCAGAGCGGCTGTCAGCAGTTCTCCAGGTTGCCGGAGTTAAGGTCAGCATGAAGCCAATGCGAACCTTACGATCTACTCTCGTGCGCAAACGCCCGCATCCTCCGAAGCAGTATGGGGTGATCTATTCCTTCAACTGTTCTGAGTGCGATTGGGTCTATGTTGGTCATTCTGGAAGAGCCGTGGAGGACAGACAGAAGAAGCATAAGCGTGCCATCAAGAATGTGGAGGTGGATCGATCAGAAGTGGCCAAACACACTTTTGAAAGTGACCATTCAGCCGCTCGTCTATACACTGATTGTTGGACCTAGAAGAATCAAACTGCTGAAACACTCAACCACAGGATTAGATTGTTTAATCGTGTCACTTTGCTAGAAGTGCATGCTAATTCAAAGCAATGGCACATGCAGAAACTAATAAGTGGGCAAAAAGAAATTTTTAATGCCTTACAGAGATAGGAAAACAGTCGTGCGTCGCTTGCGGACTTCTGTCAATTTTGAGTGTTGCGTGTTGAACTAGCTGCTTATTGTTCGATTGCTATGGCATTATGTCAGCAGATTGTGCCACTTCATCAGCGTTACCTGTTACACTGCTTCCTTTCTAGTCCCGCAGCCAGAACGAGTTTCTGTAGGGAACGAGGCCGAAAGTGAGACTTTCACATAATGATGTATACCCTATGCCTACTTCGAATCAGCACGTCTGCCGAGTTCTAGTGAGTTCCTTTTCTTGTCAGACAAGATCAAAGAAAAACACCTGTAAATCCAATGGGACACAGATTGCAGTTTTTGGCTAAAATGAAATTTTGTATGTTTTCTCTGATTAAACAAAAAGTACTTAACCTAGAGTCATAATTTTTGACATGGAATGTCTTCAGGTCATTTCCTTTCATGCTCATGCACCCCTGTCTATAAAGCTAAACACATTTAAATTTGGCAAACCGCTTTATGTCGACAAACACAAACGTTTTGAGCAACTTTATCCACATTCAACCACATTCTCACATACATTGCCGATTAGATGCATGATAATAGCACATGCACATCATAGGAAATGATCTGAAGACATTCCATTCCAAAAATTATGAGTACTTTTCGTTTAATTCGAGAAAACATGCAAAATTTCAAAATTTCGGTGGACAAAGTGCACCGATAAGTAGCCGGAATCTTCCTACTGTCAATCACTGGAAGCCGCCTACGTTTAGGTATCGTTGTCATGACAACGCATATCCATGAAGCTCTATTGTTTCAATGTTCATCTCCGTTCTAGTCCTTTATTATCATAGTGTCGCATCTCTATGATGTGCTCTTAATTGACACTTGAGAATATCTGTGGACGCAATTACTGAGTTTATGAATTTAATAGTGTAGCAGTTGTTCAATTCACATTCAAAAGTCAAACTTAATCCTTTGATTTCGAGAAATTTCTTCCCTTTTTGTGTGAATGTTTTTCTTTAGAATAGAAAATGCAATCTTTATGTTTTACCTTGTAGAGATTTTTAATTCAATGAGAATCATAGAGCAAGTATCTTAGGTGGTAACCCAGCAATAATTAAATCCCCTTTGTGCTTAGAGTTTCGAATTTATTAAGTAAACTCGAATGAGACCCAGCATCACATGTGAGATATGCAAATTTTTACACTCTTGCAGAAATTTTGGATTTGACTGATTGTGATAGCAAAGCAGAAGGAATAATAGAATATACAAATACTCAGTTTCATATCAACCTGTGCGGAGAGGTAGTCTATAAGTTTGTTAAATTAGCAATCCGATGGGTTACTCACTTTAACATATGGCCTTATCAATAAGAGCACTTTCTTGAGCGTGACCGTATCACAAGCTGTAGCCTGCCACTGGAAGAGCAAAATAAAATAGACACTGAAAAGGATCACAATTAACTTAAAAGATGCAAATGCCGGATTACCATTCAGATTTGAGTGAATCATGAAATTAATTATACCGATAAAAATGGAATTAAAAACTTGAAATTTCAGCCAAAAAGGCGCAACAAGATGTCGAAGCTTTTATGAAGACTTGCATTACAATGTAGCTCATGAATTTCCTTCAATAATCAGCTGAATCCGCTTAATTTAAATGCTTGTTAGCAAATACTCCCCTATTCAAATCCAACTTGTTTTATACTATTTATAAAGTGGCTTCATCTCGGCAATACATAAATTTGCAAAATTTTAGCTTTTTAAAAACTGCTCATATAATATTTTGGACCTCAGGAACATCTCCGCAAAAATACTGTATCTCTTCATATACAAATTTTCATAGTATGCAGATACTTGTTTGAGTCGACACTCTACCTACATATATATTTTCTCTATGATGCGAATGGTTCAATTGAGTAGGCTTAAATCATTGAAATCTTGTTCGATGGCGAAACCAAAAATCCTGATGATTGCATTTCAACCTAGTAAAACAACTTTTAGGCATTCATTTCATAGAATCCTTTTCTACATTTTCATCATGAACTGCTGAGTGAAAGTTTGACAACGTTAAACAGTATAGTGAATGGAAATATATTTTAAGTCACTTTGTGTTGTTTTACTTTGAACTGACTGTTGTTTCACCTAATCAAAATCTGACCACAATAGACGACAGAAAACATTGTGGTTAGTTTAGAAGCCTAAATTTTGTAATAATTACACTCTTTATTTTTCATAAACAGTGCAAGTCAATAACTTCTCCTGTAAATCAATTTACCTGCTCTTTACACAAGAGCACTTAAACTTGTGAATTTTACTGATAGCAATGAAGAAAAAGTGCACGTAAACTCCTCATGTTTATTCAACTTAATGATACACGTTTCAGTTAACTCAATCCAACCTCGAGTATTTGAAAGCGGATGTATAGTTTCTAGTAAAAGCTTTCATTTTAAATGGTGCATCGTTGAAATGTGTTATACTACCTTGTAAATTTGCCTAGAGATAACATCAGTTTATCACTGAGACTGTTTTTCATGAAATCAGACATTAGTAAGAAAAGTAGACAGAACTGTCTCGTTATTCTACAACAGCATGATCACTGAGCAGGGTTTGAAGTGAAAGATGTCCTCCAGAACAATTTAAGTATAGAATATCCTTGGCAGCCGTAGACGCTGCGTTTCACCCTGCAAGGGCTCGTCACCATAGCTCGGAATAGCCGAAATCAGAATTGGAACCGCCCCAGAATTTCCGCACCCGGCCTGCCTCGGCCCGAACTTCATACTTTTTGTTGCACAGAATTATTTAGCGATGTAATCACAACCATCGCAATGCAAAGAACCGATGCCGTTTAATGATGCACTGAATTGCACTGCTGCTATACACCGTATGCTGTTCAAATAATAATAAGCTTAATCATCGAATCATAAACTGTTTACTCTATTGTTCTAACCACAGAATAAATTGTTTAAGTATTTCAGTTTACTATAAGTGCAGACTAATTCAAAGCGATGACACATGGTAGAACTTCGGATTGCTGTAAATTCCATCAGAGCGCCTCGATTGTCACGATTCCTTCAGATTCGAAGAGTTCAGGTAATTGCGCGCAAGTCTTCTCGATTATGTTGGCCCTACCGATCATTATTAAAGAAGGTAGCAGGCTCACGAAAATTGGTTCACCTGATGATTTCACCATCCTCTTCTCAGTATTCCTCACTGAATGCAGCTAGGCAGAAGTGCGCTAATAAAATGATATTACAACACGCATGTTACTGACTAGTGTCCAAAGCCAGCAGACGCAGCTTATTGTTTGACAAAGTGTTTGCCATTTCCAATAGATGGTATACGATATACGACTCTTCCCTTCTAGGAACGAAGACCGAACGAGCAAGTTGTTTGATTCAGCAGTTTAATCAAAGCATTATACTTTGAGAAGATTTGTATCTTCGATGTTTGTTGCATTTGTTAGTGCTTTGTCTACCAGCTGATCTCTGGAATCTATATTTTGCCTACATTGAACCTTTGTTTTTGTACATCTATGAATAGATGGCTTGCTAAAAGCAAAAATACAAAAAGTGGTTTTAAACTAGATTATGCATCTCATCGAAATATCTTTGAAGACAATTCAGTAACAGACTTGCACTATTGACACATCCACTGTGGAAACATGTCTGAGCGAAACTGATCGCCATAGTAGCAAGCTGGTAGATAATTATGTATTCCTGAATTGAAGATCTTAGTAGGCCTATTCTAAAGTCCAATGTCGCTTATCGATGTTCCATATACCTAGGGTTCGAAATCACTACATTGTCTGCGTCCCACGATCATGGGTGATGGACGTTGATTTCGCTGTGGGAGCAAGAGTTGGTGAAGATAATTGTAATACGGGCCTGAATAGCTACAGTTTGACTTCAACTAATCGTGTTCTACACCTTAATGGTCAGTTATCTTCATGTTGCCTTCATGGACGTGAAGTTATATGAATTTTGCGATTGCTTTCTAGTGTCAGACCAAACCTAAGTGATTAGTTAGCAGAAGACTTCCATTGCGAAAAATCCGCCACTATCGAGGCTACTCTAATAACTCTTAATTCTTAAAGTCGTTTTATCGAATACTTTTATTACATACAACAGGATAAACATGAAATATCACCTGATGACTGAAGTGAAATATACAACGCGGTACATACAATTCGATACAGATTGCGCTTATATTTTTCATTGCAACATCATAATACTCAATAGTCGATATTATGTGAGATGCTACATGTATTTTATACTGCTAATAATTCATGAGACCAGCTGGGGCCGGTTCCAACTCGCTAGGTCATTGCGAACCATTGTGTGCATTGTGTTGACGAGCCCTTTTAGGATGAAGCGCGGCGTCTATGGTTGCTGGGGAATTTGTGTGATTAAATTGTTCATGTTTGAGAGCATCTTTCGATTCCATGCCTATGCGATTTTTATGCACTCTGCAATTTTTATGCACTCTGCACTGATTATCAGGGTTCGACGATAAAAAATAGTTTCTCGTACGATTCGGTGGAATTGACAGATCCCATAAAAGTTGAATAATTTCTTTGTATCTTTTATTTAACTTCTACCACAAAGTATTATAAAAGCCTTGTCTAGCAGTAATATATAATAATTGATTATTAAAATTTATGGTCTTGAACTGAAATGCAGTCACCTTAATGAAGAATGTTCTGATATGGAAGTATCTGCTGGAACTTCTTGCTATTCTGATGTGACAGCTCGGACTCGGCTGCGACGTAAGAGAAAGAATGAACAAGACATTTTTTTGAGAATTTTTTTTCATCACAAGATTTATTACGTCACCTCTTTCAAACTAAAGTTAGCGTGATTATTCCGATAAGTCTCGTATAGCGTTGATGGCCTGAATAATGTGCGAGCAGACTCTAAAAGAAAATTAAATCCTTTAAAGCTTGAATGACAAATGTTGAGCCAATGCTCATGAATAGCGACATTGGTTGTACGCGGAAATAATTTTCTTTCTATTTCCGTTTTATTTACAAGTTAAATTTCTCTTTCATAACAACTACCAGCTGTAAAGTCTGAAGGTTTTAATTGCAGTGACTACTAATTGGAGTCATTACTGCTTTGTAACTTAAACTTTGAATTATGTATCACGGATTTTACGATTTCTATTCTTTCTAAAATGTAAACACTACACTGTTACTATTATTATTTATTGCCTCGAGAAAAGTTTAATTCTTTTTTTCTTGTTCATTAGGAGCCGAAGTAATGCTCTTTCTTTGCCACCGCGAGTTTTTGTCAGAGAATAATCCACACACCTTCATGTTTTGCATACTATTTGATTCAATGATGTTAATGTGATGACATAACAATATTTGCAAGATCTGAATTGCTTCAAGGTATTTCACAGATTGTTTTGAAACTACGAGTAATAGGGTAAGTCTAGTTGGAAAGTATATCGAAACTACTAAAAGCATGCTCCGTATTTTCAATGCATTAGGAGTTTTAGTTAGGATTGAAAAAACTCACTGCCGGTGAGTGACCACCCGGGAGTTTTTGAAAGCTTCATAAGATGCAAATGAGTGTCAGAATAGCACCTCCTTTCTGAAATGCATTTAATCATTTTGTTCTCAAAGCTAACTTACATACATTTCCAGAGAACGCATGTTAGTCTAGAGTCTATGTACGTTGAAATCATTCGAGTGGCTACTAATATTCTGAGCCTTAATGTAAATTTTGCTCTTTATGCATGTAAGATCCTAAGTCGAAATACATAAATTATAAACAAGTTTGGGTTCGAAATCACTGTTATAATAGCAGAGCACCAATGCTACGCGCTTCAGAAGTCCCTATCACAACGAGATCGTGCTTATATCCAGATATCTGATCACTTTGTTCTTTTAATTTTTTCCTTACTAATATTTACTTACTTTATACATTGTTCATTTTCTCGGCTTGGATAGACCGGGAAATGTCGCGTTGCAGCACAGGCAATACTTTTTAACAGATCGTTCGTTAACAACCGCATTCTGTAGAATAATAAGTACCGCACTTAACAAGGACCAAGAAAAGGCCAGAAGGGCCTAAGACAGACAATGAGCATCTGAAGAAAGCACTGCTTTTCGCTTTAGACGAGTTTGAGTGTGAAACCTACAGTGTAAAATAAAAATGTCCCTATGTGCAATTTACCGCAGCCTTTTGAGTGAGAATGCTCTTGGAAGTTGGAAACAAATGATAAGTGATGGAAATACGTAAGAATTTTCCATTTCGGAGATGTCGTTTATAAAATGTGACTTTTGAATTTTAGAACTATATAGTTTCATTTTGAATTATCGATGGTCTTCAAAAAGCATAATTGAATTTGATATGTAGGCCACAGCATCACACAAATGCACTGAACTCTGTCTAAAGGTATTCTGTTAAAAAGTGGTTTTAGAAACCGGTTAAAAAGGGTTTTAGACGATATCTCACAAGAAACTAGGCTAAACAAAAGAACACTTTCGGATTATCTTTCTAACAGGAGTTATAAGGACCCTTGACACGTTATATTCGGGCTGATTGCAATCGAGGTTGCGTTGTATTTGGAAGCAGTTTGCATTCGAGGACGGGTTGCATTCGAATGCGGGTTCTTTTCGAGGGAGGACTCTATTCGAGTGCGGGTTCTATTTGTGGACGGGTTCTTTTCGAGGACAGGCTCTATTCGAGTGCGGGTTCTATTTGAGGATTGGTTCTTTTCGAGGACAGGCTCTGTTCGAGTGCGAGTTCTATTTGAAGACGGACGGGTTGTATTCGAGGACGTGTTGTATTCTAGGGTGGCTTCTTTTCGAGGACGGGCTATCTTCAAGTGCGGTTTTTATTTGAGGACGGGTTGTGTTCGAGGACGGCTCTATACGACGGTGGGTTGTATTCGAGTACGGCTTGTACTAGCAATTAGCCATTACTAGAGTAATTAGCAATGTAATGAGATTGATTGAAAAGAATAGAGGTTTCCAATTCCATTATTTTCCAGACTCCTGTAGAAACTTCTCTCAACATTTTCAGGGATTGTGGCTCCTGCACAGGATAGAAATGATTCATATTTAAAGTATAAGTTGCAATAGTTGCCTATAAATAAATAAATAAATAGCTCCAAACTTTGACGAGATGCAAAACATAAAAGGATTCATCCCACTCATCTCTCTCGGATTTCAATTTTAAGTCATGGACTTTCGAAACCACTATCTAATGGAAATTCAAGATTGTGTTGAAAAGATCAAAGTCGGAATCTTCATTTTTATTGCTTCATCAGACCGATATCTTAGCACAGCATATAAGCACTTAGTAGACGATCTATAGTTCTTTGAAGAGTTTGGCTGCATTCCATGCGATGCAATGATGCATCTCTTATTGTGAATTCAGAGAGATCTGATATAGTTCGGAACTTGTACTTCATCTTATCCTGCTCTTAATAGCCCGTTTTACAAAGGGGATATTAAATGATGAAAAAGTTACCAAACTTGGAATAAACATTGAATTGTATATTGATACTTTATATTTCTATTACTATTTAAGACTTTCTGATAAAAAGTTCGGCAGACAGAGTGAGTTTTTGCAAGGAACAAAGCCGAAAATGAGCCTATCACAGACTGATGTACACATTGTGCCTACTACGAATGTGCGCGTCTGCCGAGTTCTACCTGGTTCCACTTCTTGCCAGATACAATAAAAGAAAAACACAGTTAATCCGATAGACGCAGATTGTATTTTTTGGTTGAAATGAAATTTCTCATGTTTTCGCCTGTTGTGGTAAGAATACTAATTCTAGAGCCATATTTTTTTAGATTGAATGTCTTCAGCTCTTTTCCTATGATGTGTATGTGCTATTATCATGTTTCTGATCGGCAATGTTTCATGTTGATGGCTGAATGTGGTTAAATGTGAGCTAAATTGCTAAAAATGATTGTGTTTGCCGACATAAGGAGGCTTGCCAAATCTGAATGTGGGCTTGGTACTTTTCGTTGAGTCATAGAAAACATAGGAAATTTCATTTTAACCAAAAACTGAAATCTGCGTCCAATTCATGTGTTTTTCTTTGATTGTGTCTGACAAGAAGAGGAACCAGATTGAGCTCGGCAGACGCGCAGATTCGTAGTTGGCACAGTGCATGCACCATTCTGTGAACGTCTCAATTCCGGTCTCGTTCCCTGCAGAAACTCGCTCTGGTTGCCGGACTAAAAGGAATTGCAGGCCTATTTGGAAAAATCCAGACTGTCGGTCGCATTCCAAAATCTTACAATCGTGTGTGGCGTCACTGGCGAGTAATGCTTATGAGATAGATAATTTTCCAACTTTAGCAGTTCCGATTGTGTGGATTGAAGTGCCTCTTTCATTTTGACAATGTTTAGCTGAGACTCGAGTTGTCCACTGTACCCATGCTACAAGGTCTTTGTATAATTGGCGTAAAAAGCGCTGGTTCTAATGACTTTTATAAAGCTCGGTGTGTTCCTGCTTTCTTATGTTTTTGGAGAAAG
The DNA here is from genome assembly GCA_907163375.1 of Prostheceraeus crozeri. NCBI lineage: Eukaryota > Metazoa > Platyhelminthes > Polycladida > Euryleptidae > Prostheceraeus > Prostheceraeus crozeri. The sequence goes on from CAJQUW010010249.1 coordinate 209,259, forward strand.
CACTTTTGACTTATTGTGATTTTAAGGAAGCCAATTTTAAGTAAAGCAATGATGTCTAGGCTACGTGATATCGTTCATCCTTCTTAGTTAACGTATGTGACAATGTACTGCCTCCAAAGCAGTGGTATGAAGCTTTAATCTAAAACTCAAACAATCTGCAATGACGACGCAGTATATTAGTGACTTGTATGCTCTTGGTTTTTATTACTGCATGGAATTCCAAATCTGGGCACAATATTTGCCACAGCCAGTCGAATGTCACCATCACTCACATGCAGACGGTTTCGTTTCTTAGATCTGATATCGAAAAGAGACGAAAATCCGGTTTCACACAAATATGAACTGACAGAGGGAATGTGATATATTAAATGTCAGATTTAGCGAGTTGTGGGAACAGTTGCATTTGATGGCACCAAAATGACGCGTTTGACTGCTGCTGAAATTTCTAAATACAATAATAAAATAGTCCTACGTCCAAATGACATTTCTGCATTGATGTAAATGTCCTCTCCCTTCAAAACTGTCTTATTATTCTCTCCGATCATTTTTGTATATTTTATTGTATTTTCATACATATATTGAAAACGCATCATATCGGTCATCAATTTACGTTTTTGTAAATCATCTCATTTCTCATCATCATGGTAATTGTAACATTTGTCATATTTTATGTTCGTGGTCTCAATTTGAGAAATAAACGTTTTGATATTTTGAATGCTGATGTTTGTCCGTTGAAGAGAACGATTCAAGACATTTAAAACGTTGAACACATCTGCTAGATAGCATGTTTTTTCTTAGTTGTTTGGTTGTCGAAAATTCTACGCCATGGGAGAACCGGCGCAAAAACTGCATTATTTCGTCATGCACTGTTGATATTCATAAAGTCCAAATTAGCACTAAAAAGAGTACTGAATCTGTATACTAACTACGACTAAGAAATGAATCCGAAATTCTAGTACCCTTTGAGTGCGAAAATATCAGTACTTATTTTAGAACTCTTTGGGTTCGAAAGCACAGTACTTAATTCGTGTTCATTTAGTGAGTTGTATGGACACAAATACATTTGAATCAATTATCTATGCACAGAACACAAAGCGCAGTCTCTGAAGTAGGTAAACGCTGGCTGGACTGAAAACACAGTTGAAGTAAGTGGCAAACGCTGACAGTAGGAGTTATGTCTTAGAGCGTCATCGTGCAAGCTAGCACTAGAAGTGATACAATGGAAAACGCGCTGTGAAATTAAGTGAGAAGTGATGTTGTGGAAGTGTACTGACGCAACTCGAACGATGCATCGCCATTGTCCTACCTACCACCATTCTCGCTATATATAGAAGTCATGGAGTGCGATCCTAATATTCATTGTGTACCCTGAAGTACTGACTCATGTGCTATTGATATTTCATCATATTGGTACTCAACTAGTACTTAATAAGTATTTTATTACTTCTATGAATTTATGTTCATTAATTTTAGTGCTCTTTCATTTAGTACTCAGATTGGTAATTTAATTGGACTTTGTGATTTACAGTGTAGAGATCCTCGATTCGCGTCAGAACTCACTCCCTGGCAAACCACCTCAGTTGTGTGTGATACAGAAGCATAGGGTGCTCAGCGCCAACTTCGTCGCGGAACTAACTAATAATGTGTCTGTTGAGTTGCCACCTTCGTATGCAGTTTACAACCACCAGTGACATTGTTAGGAGACAAAATAGGTTGGAGAATCTTCGACATCAGCGCTTGTCGAAGTAGAATGCAATGGGAGATGGTCACATGCGGTGCGATTCTTCTCACCAGAGCTGCTATACCAGAGCGATTGGTCAGTATAACAGGTGCACCGTCTATGTATATAGAACCCAGCTTTGTTTGGAACAACGGACTAGATGTACTTTTTGCTTCATGATGATGAAGGCAGATAATGATGGATGTTATCTATTTCTCATAAAAAATCAGGCAAGTCGTTATGCCGAATAACAACTTATGTGGTTTTTTTGATAAAAAAATGGTGACATCAACTATTATGGGCCTTCCTCATCATGAAGCAAAAAAATAGAACCCAGCTTGTTGAAAGAGAAAATATCCTCAGGCGTTGCAGTTGTCTCCAATGTTTCACACAAGAGAAATTTTTCATTGATCTTCAGCCTCTCGGCGTCGAAGTACCTCACGAAAGGAATCAGTTGGAAGCAGCCCGTCACCTCTGTCAATTCGTCCAACTGCAAACTGAATCGTAGAGGGCTGCCTTTCAACAGATCCATAACTTTCTGAAGAACGCCTTCATATTAGCATTACAGAACAGTTTGCTACAAACAACGCACTGTGGTCTTTCATTTCCGACACATTCTGTGTGCTTAGTAAATCCACATCGCATATAGGTTTCACTCCATTTTCTTATTTTTCTTGACATGCAGATGCTAAAAGCATTATAGTTTTACACTGTTTTCACACGTCACTGGATCATTAAGTGGGCTATTTTCTTTTCTGTAGTACTGTTGACCTTACCAGATGGCCTCATTCCCAGAAAGATAGGTGTTCACGCATTGGCGAGCCAAAACATTTGAATTTTACGGTTTTACTAGTATTTTACGTATGCTTTTGAAAGGACACAAAAATTGTTAATATTCTTGTTAACAGACGCTATTTGTTGAAGACAGTGGCATATCCAGAAATCCCCCCCCCAGGGGGGAACACAAATTATATTTATTCCTAACTACGGCCTCTTATGCAATAGTAAGGAATAGTAAATTGTTGCTAACTTACGTACTTTACTGAAGTGAATTGAAATACTTTGATTTATCCTATACCGACTTATACTGATATATGATGTATTTATGCTATACTGATAGTATCTTCCGAAGTCAAATATTGTACAAAAAAAAAACAAAAAAAAACAGATATGGGCTTAGTATTCAGGAGTGTGCGGTTCATATTTGGAATCAGTGCTTACAAAAAATTGATCGCCGTCTACTCCGCATGGCCAAGCTATCTGACAAGTGGTTGCGATTGATCTGAATGTCTACTGTTTCTATAAAGATGGGTTAATCCATTTAATCAATCTTCTCCGATGCTCGATGGCAAATAATTTCTGAGTTGTTTTAGAGCAGTGAAAAATCGTTCTCCCATAGCGTTCGTAACTGGTATTGTTGCAAAAACCTACGACTAACTCCTGAGAGGAAGGGGCATGGCCCGATGGCCTCCCCCTAAAAGCGCTACTGGTTAAAGTTCTACGTCGCGGTGCACCAGACATATCATGTGCAAACATAATGAAATTGTTGTAAACATTAGGATTTTCTTTCATGTAGTGTGAGAGCTAGTGACGCTTTCTTTAAATTCTTTAAATTCGCGCACGAGCATCTTATCATTTTTCATTTGTAGATCTTCACTCAACATCAGTAAAGCGACAATTCTTTATGCCCTGAGTGGAGGACACCGCGCTGTAGAGTAGCGACCCTGTCACACCTATCACACAGTGCGATCTAAAAACTCTTCACATCAGTACGAATGCTAGGGTCACTTTCTTCCTAAATTCGCGCACGTACTTCTTACTATTTTTCATTTGTAGATTTTCACCCAACATCAGTAAAACGACAATTCTTCGACATTCGGAGCGTCAAACATTGCAAAATTCCATTTGCTTATGTAGAATCATGTACTTCCGATTGGCACACTTGATCTAACATTCACGTAATCACTCAAAATGAGATTTGTCATGTGATTACACTTTTAGGATAGATTTCTTCACACAGCAGTTAGAAGTACCATATTTTTTGGCCGCACCTTGCTTGGCTTATACATTCTTATAAAGTTAATAAAAGCGTCATGACAGCGAGCTTCATTGGTGCACTAGTAGTTCAACAAACATGCCTTTCTGCCTGCAAAAATAATGCTACAGAATTTCTTTTAGATGCAACATGATTTCAGTGATTTGATTCTTCCAAAGATTTAGCAGAATTGATTTAGATCAGTGCCTGACTTGTCCATTCTAGTAGTAGTAGTAGTAGTAGTAGTAGTAGTAAAACGTGCATTTTTGAATGGAAATCACAACATACATGTCATATAGATCATTTACAAAGAAGATAACAACAAAAGCAAAAAAAAGATACGTTCGAATTAAACTAGTTACTACAAGTCATTTGATTATTCACTTAAGTCACACATAAAGGTGCGAAAGACGACTTACGCAACTGTGTACGGCAAAAAGAAACTTCAAAAAGTGAGGAGCGTAGGAATTGCTTAGGAACCAAGTAGTTCAACAAATTGTCTTTATTGGACATCGCTTTGAAAATTCGTAGAGCGGAAATTTCTCTTCTCATACGGAGTGGTGTGAAAGAGTCACAATTGCATTCCGACCCGCAAATTATACGGTGTGCTCGGTGTCTTACTTTCTCGAATTTCTCAGAGTTCTTCTTATTCATTCCTACCAGAAACGCACTATCATATAGGAGAATAAAGGACCAGAAATGCAATGTTGGCTGGCTTTCCTGCTAATGAACATAAAATGAGTCACCGGTGTCGAGTGTTGCCTTAGACAATATGTGATTTTCGGTCACTCATAACTTTATAACTTTCAGTTTGTGCGTTTTGATAAAAATTTTGACTGAACCTGGCTTGCCTTAACTATACACTGTAATTCAGAAAAAGTGGAAATCGTGGACATTTATAATCGTGTGTGTATTTAGCGCTACCTAGCTCCTTGTAGATTAACGGAAGGAGCTCATCTGGGGTGTAGGTGACTCCATTTCAAATCTCAAATCTTCTGCAAGGGGTTTCGATGCTTGATGCTTGGTCAACTGCATCAATGACAGCGATTATTTCTAACTGTTGTTTTGTACATGCAAGTGCATCATGTTCACAAAATTTTCCTTGAGAAAAAAGAACAGATTTATTTGGAGTCTGACAACTTAGAAATTTCCGATAATAAATTTATAAATTCAATTAATATCGTATCTAATAAAGCACGGCTAATTATCTAAACAAAGTTTTTGACGACTTTGTGGAGAGGAGGACAGCTTTTGTTGGTTAGGTACTATGCTCCAAAAACCTCCAAGCACGGCAAGATCGAGAGCATGAACACAGAGGAGACTTGCTTTTACGAAATAAAAGGACATTTTTTAGGGAATCCATCTTGTCACTTTAAAAGAATTAAATTCCTGTTTTTCAACAATTTCATGCGCCAACACGGAAGTGAATCATTCGGCTTCATTTCTACAACCTACGCAAGCTGAGAAAGTAATAGGCGGAGTAAAATGAATGCAAATAAAGTTGAATTATTTACATTTGTGTGGTACAGAAGTGTCATACTAAAAGCACTGATTTCAATGCGTAAAATCATCATCGGAAGAGAAAATTGATTCAAATATCTGCAGGACCCATATTCACGTGCAAAATTACTTTGAATTATTGATATCAGAGTTTTCGTGCAGTTCGGTCAATTATGGCCCACAACGCTGAGCTCATCAAAGCTTTTAAATGTCGAGTTTGAGTTAAGGTTTGTGGGCAGATTTTTTGATCGAGTTTGCTAAAAATATAACTTTGTTCTTGCCAGGGATGTGGAGTTGCAGTCCTATCAAATAATAGGACTCCGGACTCCGGCCGATAACTAGACCAGAAATATAATACAAACAAATTATTTATACTCGTGCATAGCTGTCACTGTCTTGACGTCAACTTTCTCCGTCAAACAAAAGTACAGAGACAGCAGTGCATGCAAAGCTTGTAATAGTTGAGGGAATGAAAAAAGGATTGTCTTTTCTTTTCACTTGGTGATTTATTAGAGAAGATAAGCCTTCCTAGCCTCGATCACATCTACGCGCCAAAGGTCATATCAGAGACAAAAATGAAATGCTAGTTTGAACATATACCTCTTGCCCTCACGTTAATCGTACGTGATGGCTCCTCCAAAGTGCTTATTTAACTTGAGAGTGTACTCATATTTTTTGGAGAAGGATGGGAGATTTTCCTGCTTGGTAGAGACTGGAGAAATACCGTGTGAAGCGCACATCAACAAGATGGGAGGAGCCGAGTCGCATGCATCCAACTTAAAGCGACATTTAATAAACTTTCATCGAAAATGATTAATAATTGATACAACAATGATCACGAAAAATAGGTTCAGGTAGGCCTACAGTAGTGATCTATGATGTAGGTTACCAGTTTATTTAAAAAAACTAGGCTTGATATACTTGCCACCTGGAGTCGGAATCGGAGTCTTATCAACCCCCGGAGTCGGAGTCGGACTCCGCATCCCTGGTTCTTACTGATGACATGTTCATGTGAAGAAAGTCTGTCACTTGATAGGTGTTTATTTATAGGTAGGCTTATACTAGTATTTCCCGGCTTGAAAAATTGGAGAATATCTCTCAATATTGAAAAGCGTTACTATCATTTGAACCTATTAAAGCTTGAAATTCGCTATAAGAGGCCGAATAAGGCTCTGAAAGAACGAGCAATGCTGCACATAAATGAAAAGATAATTGAAATGATCGAAATATACTTATTATTGTCCGATGTATCACTCAGTCACTTCTGTCAACTATCCATTAAAATCCAGATTGAAATGGAAACGACGATTCATCTTCATCATACTGTAACAACTGACAACTGTCAACCATTATTTATTGCTTTTCAACAACAGAACGAAGTATCAGCAATACTGACCACCTATAGTCGCCTTGAGAAAGCTGAACGTTGCACATTTGGTTATAGTTGATCATCACAGTTGAACGCAATGTCCTATTATTATTTAGGGACTTTGACTTATTTACCTAAGTTAAGAACTTTAATCTACATTTATGAACTTGATTCTTGAGATATTGACACAGAAGAAAGAGAGAGAGAAAAAGTGATGTTATTTGCCACAGGGACATGGTTGCTTATTTGCCTTGCAGAGATTTATCTCCATATGACGAGATATATTTTATAATGTATTAATTATCAATTACTTTATTTGTATGTCATAAAGCATTCGGACATAGCTTTAGGACGGAGGCACATACGACAAGCCATCAGTCGCAAGCTATAAGCCACAAGCCGAAACTGGAGTACCAATACTTAAGTTCAATGAGAGCTGGTATACAGAATCAATTATAAGCCAAAAGCAGCCTTTGATTAAGGTGAATATAGGATAAAGCATAGGCCATAAATCACAAGCCATGAGCCGTCACCCTTGGGGATTGTTGACAATCCTTGGGCGATTATCTCCAACAGAACCGACGCTGTGATGTAGCGCGTGATTCTTTTTGCTGATGCTTTATGCTCTTACAAAAATAAGAAAATTTTCATATATTTTCTTCTTCCGTCTGCTGTATCATTATTTGTCATGAGTTAAAATGTCATAATGACTTATGGCTTTTCCTGTGTGTATCCGTAATCAAAGGCGTCAGGTTATGGCTTGTGACTTAATGCTTATAGCATATGGAGGATCGTGATGCAAGCGATTTCTGATTGCTTATTCTGCGTGTCTCTGACCTTATACATCCCATATTGAAAAATAACACATCTGTTCTATAAGAAAAAATAGAAAAAACAAAATTTCGGACTAATCGTACTTAATGAGAGAACAGCCATATCGAGATGCCATGGATTTCACTCTCCTGCTTTGATTCCCTTGTCGACTGGAATGTCTTGTCTACTTCGTTATTGCAAATTTAGTTCAAAGAATGCAATGCTTTCTTCGCTAGCTTTCCTCAACAAACTTCTTTAGGCGAGGTAGGTCAAATATTCTGCACAGAACGGTCTTCAAACTTGATTTGATTAATCACACGCAGTTTTTGATGCTACACTTGGCAGGTTGTCCGCAGCTCGCAATTTATCCTATCATAGTGCGGTACACACTCCATAGCATGGTCTTAGGTGCTTTTACTTGACGCAGAGAATAGAACATGTAGGCTCTCTCGCGCAATGTAATGTATTTCAAAAATCACAAACATTCTTATTACATGACGATTGACAGAGGGAAAATGCATGCCTTTATAGGTCTTTACAATCCAAGTAGCTCGCTGACACTAATGTCATATACTCGTAATACATGTCATGATACATGACACCATAATCCATACCATGTCATCGTCACATGAAGTTTATCAATCCAACACACAACAAAGGAGAGAAAAATAATCAGAGAATTGTTAAAAGACGTCAGCCACCACACAGGAATTGACCGAAAAATCTTTTTATTTCAAAATACATGTACTAGTAACTGTTGGATACATCAACGTCTGAAAATTTGCATATACAAAGTTTTAAAGTTATTTAAAACCGAATATCAGATGAGATTCCAGCCATTTGATTTGTCGAAACTCAACCACTATAAAATGCCTTCTCAAGTCATCTCATGAATGAGACCGCAGCTCTTGAATATCGTTCACTCATAGCCTTATTTCAGAAGTCAGAAACGTTTACTTTTCAAAACTGAAGACACGTTGATTATCACAATGAATATAAATTATGGATAAATACAAATTACAATGAATATGACGACAATTTGTGATGATGTAAATAGAATAATTAAATATCGAGTTTCATCCTCAGTTGAAAGGTGGGAACATTCCTGAATAGTTGCCACTTTATACAATATCAGGAATCATCAGCAGGCCTAGTTCACATCTATCAATATCGACAGAACTCCCTAATAAAATTTGCAGCCATGCCCGGGTAAACTTCAGATTTGCAATTAGCAAGTTATTGAAATTTCAACTGAGGATGCAAATCAATATTTCATTGTTCTTTTTACATTGTGTTTGCAAAAAAGCAGCATTTATTGATTATTGCAGGCGCACTAACCTTGGTGCTTTGTCAGCAGTGTGTTTAAAAATGATATTTAATGAATGCCCGTCGAAATTTCACTAACTTGCTAATTGAAAATCTCAATTTGTGATGATATCTGTTTACTATTTCGAGAATGAAAAAATGAAATACTACCTGAGATGAAACAAAATAGTGAGTTACACCGGAAGTAGAGGACCTGAAAATGCACAATCGCTCATCATTGGATGTATGAATGTCTAATAATAGTCACGAGATATTAGTACGATAACATAAACGGCAAAATGAAGTTTATGTGTGTTATACTGAAGTATCAAGTTTGGCAAATACCTTTTCTATCCGATTTGCCATGTATAGTCATGATTATTCATTGAACATGAGGTCCGGAGCAGAAAAAAGTATCTTGTTCTTCATCATTGCATAGTTTAAAGTAAATAAATGACAATCAAAGTTCAAGCTACCTGTAATTCAGAGGAAAATCCCGCGTTTTTCAACCTGCAAAATTACACGTTGATCCGTACCTCTTCGTTCGGAACGAAAATGATTTAGACTGATCGTCGATGATCTTTCTCAATGCGATTTCTCATGTGAATATTAGTCACCTAACAAGTACCCTTCCGATTTCTTTTTTGTACTGATGTCATTGGCGATTCCAATGTGTTTCATTAACTTCAAAAGATGACCTGCCTTTAGGTTCTGCATCATATCATAGAAATCGTATTTAGAATTATCAATGCAGAGCGGCATGAAAGGTGATCTGATGTCATTGTTTTATTCAGGAGTTCAATTAGTTTAACTGAAATCAAATATAAACTAAAATAGTAAACTAATTTAAAACTAAAACCTCCATTAATTTGTTTTTCATTAATTCTCATTTACTTCGGGAGTTTCAGGTTTTCCGCATTCTTTATCAGTTGCACACACAGGTTTAGAGAGGAATCTGTGGACCCTCTCTAAATCTATGGTTGCACATTCCCCTGATAGATCTCTTGCTAAAGCAAATAGGCGTAACATTGTAAGTCTTTCACATGCATCAATGAGCAATGAACGAGCAGGTGATAAATTAAAATCACACAGCTAATTGCTATCTTTTTGCTCATCAGAGTTGTTGTTCATATATATAAATGAAATAATTCTGAAGAGTCATTTCAAGAGTCAATCCATTCACTTTTAATTATTTCATTAAATTGTGATCAAATTATAATCAGTTTGATGAAACTATTTCGCTGATTGATGCCAGTTTTTGATTGATTTATTGGAGATTCAATACATGTATAAAGTAGTTCTTTAAATGCAATAAGTATTTCAAAACGTTGATAATACGATAATCAATTGAAATTCAAATTTAGACTATTAACATTTGGCAATTAAGAATGTCGTCCATCATAAATTACGTAGCAAATTATGAAGCAATTTAATCCTGAGTGACCACAACCGTTGTAACATTAGGCCTATATATCCCTAGTAGTAGGATGGTAATAATCCGGTGGTAATAAGAACAATATTGAGCCTGCACTTCTTAACATTCCTGAGATACTTTTCCATTACTTTCGCAACTTCAGGAGCAAGTAGTACCTCGGTAGACTTGTGTTTCTTGCCTCTCACGAAATCTTGATTTACTGCGCATGTTGCGGCTTGAACGATAATATTATGATAAAAGTTTGCACAACCAATAGACTGCTGTTATTCCAATAAAAACGATCAAAACAGGATAATAAGTTTTTCACAGACAATCAAACCCTGAAGATATTTTTGGTCAATCACTGTGAAATGAAAAATACACAAGTTAATTGAGGTTGGAAAATATGTGCCATTACGAACAACATTTCATAGAAATTTATCTCCTCATTCCTTCATGATTAGGCAGTTTGATATGCAATGATGATAATGACCTTGTCAGGTACGCAGCAATTATTGCATTCCATTTACAAGACTCTTTATCAATTCCTTCAGCTGACTAAGAAAAACACAAATTTACCAGTTTTCTTTTCTTCTCATCCCTGTTTTCATTTATAAGGTTAGTGTAAATTGGAAGATGAATTAAAACTTAGCACACAGCAAGAGTCGGAACTGGTTAGGCCGGTGGCCGAACCATCAACATATAAAATCACAACTGCATAGAATAAGCGAATGTACATCCATGATTTACGAGAATTCAAAACTGACAAAGGGGAGAACTTAAGTACCCTTCTGTAAAATCCATGAACTATTGAAAATCCTTTATTTATGCACGCAGTTATGATAAAACTAATCTCATAGCAAAGAAGTTACAAATTTTATATGATGGTGATGATGACTTGATGATCAAACACATAAAGGGCTAAAGAATCAAACTTTAAGGAACAGTTTTCTAGGTATGCATGAAGGTGTTCATGTTTACCATAGGTCCAAGCACCTGAAATGTTCAACCAGCCTTGGCTTGAACATGCCAACCGAACCCGGCGACATTTCGTGTGTTCTAAGTTGATTCCAAAGCGAACGCTGTCGACAGTGAAAAATGCCGATCTGCTTTGGTGATGATGTATTGGCATCAGCATTTTCAATGGATTCCCACGCTGGGATCTTGACGTAAAGGTAAAAAAGTCTCCCGTATCAATCGAAGTCATTCCATTGAGTACTTTGAAGAGGAAAATAAGACGACAGCGAAAAATGGAATATAATGATGATAAGGCTCCCAAACGTCATTTGTAGTCAAGCTGGCGCAACTTTTGAAAAAGCTCTCGTTAAACGTTTCTGTGCACGTCCGATTTGAAATACTGTCAATTTGGCACCGGGTGACCACACGATACTCCCGTATTCTAGAGTAGATCTAACATTAATGTCGGGCATCATGCACGTATGCACCAGAGCTGTCCAACCACATCTGTCCTTAGGGAATCTTGTGCAATCTGTCTACTCCTTGATGTCGTCAGTCCATCTTCGTCTTGGTCGACCCCTCAATCTGCTTCCTTCAATCCTGCCTTCCAATACATGTGTTGAAATGCTCTGGGCTCTGATGACATGGCCAAAGTATTGCAACTTGCCCTTTCTGATCGTTGATAGCAGTTGTCTTTCTGTTCCTAGCTCAGATAGCACTGACTGGCTGGTGCGATGGTGGGTACATGGTGGTGTACACCTAGCAGACGCCGATAGCACATCATTTCAAAAGCCTGTATGCGATTGATGTCTTCTACGCGTACGGTCCAAGTCTTGCATCCATATAATGCAACAGGCCAGACAAGCGTGCGCAACAAAACGAGCTTTAAGGGTTTTAAGAGGGCACGGTCCACAGATAGCGTACTAAGAAACCTAAGGGCTGTTTTGGTGCCCCTAAACGCACCCCGATTTCCTGCGAGGCATCTGCTGACTGTTCAATGTAGGATCCGAGTTACTTGAACTTCTCTACTTGCTTCAGCCGTTCTCCTCGGCAACGAATATTCAGATCGACATGATCTCGGGTTGCTGCCATCACTTTCGTCCTCTTAGCACTTATTTCCAGATCCTTGAGGTCCTTGGAAACCCAATCAACTTCGTTCAGTAAGACCTGTAGATCAGCAGGAGAAGTTGCAATAAGAACAATTTCATCAGCATAGAGGAGATTGTTTATGTTCTGTCCGCATACGGTCACGCCAATTTCTGTGAGCTCATCCACTGAAAGTCTCATAACTTCCTCAGAGTAGAAGTTGAAAAACATAGGAGACACTAGACAGCCCTGTCTGATGACCTTTTTGAATGGGGAGCCAATTAGATGTTTTATTTTCAACTCTGACTACAGCTTGTTGCCTGAGATAAAGATTTGACAATGTGGAAACGAACCCGCAGTTAGTGACACAGTTGACCCATCCCACGCCTGCCATGCGTCTGTTTCCACCGGAATAGACGATCAGTTCTCCATCATCGACAGTGAAGAAGCCAGCACCTGTCCACTGGGTCTCGGCCACACCAAGGACTTGAATACAACAGCGGTTCATCTCACGCATTACTTTTGTCAGTTTTCCTGTCTGGTTCAGCGTCTGAACATTCCATGTCGCTAAGTGCATGTTCTCCCTTAAAGTGAGTTTTCTACGATTACTTCTGTGGGCCTCAGCTTCTAACCTGCCAGATGGGTTTGGGTCAACAACGTCATAAACTGTTAAATGCACAGAATTAAATATTTTGTTCATCAGTAATGGGCAAAAGACCGTTCCAGGACACCATAAAATTCAAAAAAATAGTATCTTTAAAAACGACATAAATTCATGAATTTAGACCCTTTTCAGGTTTTTAAGACCTAAATTCATGAATTTAGTCGTTTTTAAAGATACCGATTTTTCAAAAAATGGTACTTTTTAAATGGTCTAAATTCATGAATTTTGGTCATTTTTCAGGTTATGAAGACCTAGATTCATAAATTTAGGCGTTTTTAAAAATACCCAATTTTCAAATTTTTCAAAATCTCAAATTTGAGAATTACAATTTTCACCCTTAAAATCATGACCGTTCCAGGACACCGAAAAATTCATAAAAGTTAAGAATCTCAAATTTGTGATTATGACATTTTTCATTGCTCAAATCATGACCGTTCCAGGACACCGAAAATCATAAAAGTTGAGAATTTTCAAATTCATGAGTTTAGACGTTTTTCAGGTTTTTAAAATATATCATGTGTCTAAAAATATTTGAAGGAATTGGCATATTCTTAACAATAAGTTTAGGAGTATTTACAATTGTCATTTCATCTGGCGTTCTTACAATTCCTGTAGTTGCTACTGCTTTGCACTCAGATGAACACTCAATTGTAGAGAACATCTGCTTCTCGCATTTATGAATAAAAGGCATTTCAGTGTAAAGAGCTGTGACTTCCCACTCAAACATTTGAAAGGAAACAATGTATGAAAGAACAAACAGCTGCTACACCCACTTAAGACATTTGTAAGACGTGGAATATATAACCAGCAAATCCTACTCCGGCGTCCCTTAAGAAATTTTTTTATTATAAAATGAACAACATAAATGAGTTTTTAAAATTATATGGAACGCAAACAACTACAAATTTTGATCTAAAGAAAATTGCAAATCAATTAGGAATAAAGAATTTTCATGTTCTAATGAGAGCCGAATTACAATTCCCAAAAAATAAGCCAACTGTAAATTTCATAACAAATCTTCATACGTCAGATGAAAAAGGAATACATTGGTCTGCAGGTATCTTTAATAAAAATCGAGATAATTACTATTTCGACTCTTATGGACTTCCACCAACAAATGAAGTTAAAAAATTACTTGGCAATGGAACTTATAATACGTTTCAAATTCAAAAACCGGGAACTACTTATTGTGGTCAATTATGTCTTTATGTTTTATTTAAATTACAAAAAGGAGTACCATTTCTTGATATTATGTTAAAATTGAACGAACCGTAGGTTCTATGGCTACGCCTAACAAGTGAATTTCATTCCCGAAACGTTAGTTCCAATAATAATGATAATTAAAAATCACTTCGTTGTAATTCATTTTGATAAAATCGGCCTCTGATATTTTCGTCATCTAAATCTTTGATTTCGTAAGTAATCGGATAAGTTTGGTTTATTTTAAAAACTTCAAATATCTCTTTCGTCCAGTATCCGACGAAGCCCTTTTCAAATATAATTCTTATACTTAAATATTCTAACTCTATCTCCAATTTTAAATTTCGGCTTAAGTTTCTGTAAATTCGGATTACTCTCATTCGAATAATTATTCTCGAATATTTTATTTCGTATTAAATCAGGGTCGTCAGAAGCATTCTTTGGAGTTTCTTCAATACCAGAATGAACTTTATTATTGTACTCTTCTACAATTCCTGGTAATATCTTCAACCATTTCTGATTTCTTTGCTCAGTAAATTTCTTGAATAATTTATTTTTTAACGTCCGATTGAATCTTTCTATCACTACGGCCTTCCCTGCATTTTCAGTTGAATAAACAGTTTCAAATAGTGGCTGAACGTTTCGGTTATAAAATTCCGACCCTTTATCAACAAACAATTTTTTTGGCTTTCTCTTACTTTCTTTAAAGATTTCTTCAAACGCATATTTAACTGAAAGACCACTTTTATTTTTTAAAGCCTTTACCCAAGCGTATCGTGTATATAAATCTATAACGGTCAATGCGTATTTGTAGTCCCTTTCATTCGGCATATGAATAAGATCAGCACTCCAAATATCATCTTTATTAAATACTTTTACTTTCAATAAATATTTAGGCCTTCTGTATTCCCTATGAATTTCAGACGCGTAGGTTCGAGCGTTGCTCTCAGACAGCTTTGCTGTCGTTTCATTTAAACCCTGGCCGAATAATATTTTAGCTTGTAAAGCTTTCTTAACAAACATTCTTTCAATTTTTTCTCTAAATGTAGGATTTTGAATATTATCTAATTCTTGAATCATCTTCTTATCAGCTGCATGTCGAGAACTTAGATCATGATTTCGATAAGCTAAATCATGTCTATAAGCTGCGGCATCTACTCTATTTATTGGTTCTTCACCTGGTTTCGGATTATTATTCTCATCTAGTCTTATATCTAATCGAGTTCCTGGACCGGTATATGAATGACCAGGAAGATGTTTTTCTTTTGAATATTTACTCCAAATAAATCCAGGAAAGTTTTCTAATGTTTTTTGTATGTCACCTCCAATATGCTGACAATTTGAGTTTTTATTTTTGTTTAATAGATAATTTAATAAATCTAAATTAGCAATTTTTAATTTAATTAAATTTTCGGAATTTGTAGAATTCATTTTAAAAGATAAAATAAATGTTTTACCTAATAGAACCAAAGGTTCTGAGGCTTTAGCCGATCGGACCAAAGGTCCTGAGGTTATTACCGAATCATACTAGGACTTAGATATATTCCAGAACCATCTTTAGTTTCCTTAATTTCAATTAAATCATCAACATTGTGGAGAATATTTTTAAGAACTCGTTTTCCTTCATCAACTAATTTTAATTTACTAATAAAATTATCTACTATTCCGTCACCCCTAGCAACTTTCTCTAACTCTCTATTATGACGTTTTTGTTCTTCTAATGCTGCTTTCTCTGATTTATTTTTATTTACTGCTTGGACAATACCAGCTGTCCCACCTGCAACACTTCCTGCAGCTGCTATGCCACCTATTATTAGTGGAATTAATGGGAGAATCCCGCCATTCTTTTTTTCTTGTAATTGAATATTCTCTATCATTGGTTTACTTATGTAATACTTTTTTTGTTAATCGTAATAGTTTTAGGGGTATTTTTGTCAACAATATTACGTAATTTTAATTCAACAGTTTTATTATTATTACTTTTCGCTTGCGACATTTTTAATAAAAAAATTTTAAGTTACCAAAAATTTTTAATCTATTCTAGTTATGAATAAATAATAAGTTACCAAAAATTTTTAATCTATTCTAGTTACGAAAAAATTTTATTACTAATTACTAAAAAAAATTAATCTAAGGATTCAATTAACTTATCGGAGCGAAGCTCCTCGAGGCTTCAGCCGATCCTAGCCATCTTTCCATTAAGAATTTCAATAGAATATTTTACATCTTCTAGCAATAAACCATCAGCCATCAATGAAGTTGTGGAATCTTTTTTTTCAATATTAATTGTTGCATCACAACCATTTTTATTAATATCTTCTGATTGTGCACTTAAATCGAAACAGAAAACAAGATATAAATGTCTCCAATCTCCAGGAGTTAATTGTGGTTCAACTCCAAATTCTATACAAAGATTTCGATAAGAATCATATCCTTCCATAAATTGATTATTGGTATCATCGAATCTTAATGGATCAATTGGATATCGGGTTTGATTTAATGAAACTTGTAAACTTCGAATTGTATTAATATGAAAAAGATTGTTGTTCTTATCAAAACTTGGAGAATTATTTCTTTGAAATGTTAGTAATAAATATCTTGGAGTATTCGCAGTTCTAGTAAAATGCCAGTTAAATCTTTGTTCGGAAAAAGTTACTGAACTAGCAGTACGCTTTAGAAAATTTACTGGAATTGGTTTGTTAGTATTTAATCTTCTTGCAATAGCCGTTTCAATCTCTAAACTAGGAGTAATATGCTTAATCCACCATTCAAGTCTATCAATTTTTAAATATGCTTTTTTTCCAGTCTTACCAAAAAAGATTAATTCATTATTTGCTGTACGATGAATTATTAATTTAAATTTTAATTGATATGATATTTTATCATAATCTAAATATCCGAATAATGGAGACAATGACCAATTTACTGTCTGTTTACTTTTCTTGTTAAATTCACGTCTTTCTTTATATGCACTATTGATTGTTTTATTTAAATGTTTTGCAATATTTTCTACATCTTTCGCAATTCCTGCTGCATCTGTTCCAGCGTGAGTTAAATCATCAACAATTATACCATCATTAGTATCAGGAAACCAACCTTCGATTTCATACTTTTTATTATTTTCACCAATTGTTACAAATCTAAGCATTGTATCAATTGCACCTGGAGAATCACTTATTGTTTCTATATTTTGAGTTGCAACATCTAAACGCATTTGTGTAAATAATTTTGGAAAGAAATTATTCTCTAGTGCAATATTATCGGTTTCTGGTAATGGTGTTGTAAAATTGGCATCACTATATAAAGAATATTCACAGTGTAAAAATGAATCAGGTAGATATATATAACTCTGCTGATTATCAACTTCAAAAATTAAATCTCCTCCAGTATTTACTCTACTAGAAGATCCGGGATTCATAGCAATTCTTATATAGTCATTCTTTTTTTGATTATAACTAACACCTGGTGGTTTATCTAATTCAAATTTATTTTCAATTAGCGAAGAAATTTTTATAAAAAATAATTTGACTTTTTGTTTTTTCTCTCACACAGAAAAAATTTTACTAAAATAATTTTACTAAAAAATTTTACTAAAATAATTTTACTAAAAAAATTTACTAAAATAATTTTACTAAAAATAAATTTTAGAATTTTGCTAAAAAATATATTTTAGAATTTTGCTAGACCAGCTCCGCTACAGCTTTGCTGGTTAGACCGAAGGTTGCTGCTCACGCCATTACCTCTTATTTCTTCAATTGAACGTTTTATGGCTACGCCTGATTTCTTCTTATGTTTACTATCAGACGGAGCTCCGCTCCTCAAGGTTTCACCCCCCACAGCTATGTTAGCAATTTTGCTTTTTGTTTCCTCTGAAAGTTTTTTTAAATTTTTTAGTTCTTCAGAATCATTCCTAAGTTTACGAATAGCTTTTAGTTGTTTTAATTCGTTTTGAGACTTAACAGCATTTGATATTGCACTAGCTGTACTACCTATAGCAGCTGCTCCTTTTGCAGCAGATGTAATCAAATCTTTATTATTTTTAATTAAGTTAACGGTACTTCCAATACCAGAAAAGATGCCAGCTCCTTCCGTGTGAACTGTTTCTCTATTATCATAATGATAAACAGGATTCATACGTGGTTCATGTGCAATTCTTTGATTTGAAGCAAAATGTTTAAGATTGTGTTTATAAACTATAGGCATTTTTTAGGAATAAATTTGACTTTTGGGAAAAATATTTACGTTAGGATTTACGTGTGTGAATGTCCAACAACTTCGTGATAACTTTATTAATTTTCCGTTGCACTTTATCGATTGCGTCAAGTAGCGTGTGATGTACTTTAATTTCTTTTCTATTAACTTGCATTTTCTCCTGATTCATCTTCAACGCCGCTTTAAGAGCATTTAACTTAATTTTAAGAACATCTAATTGTCTTTTACCAGAATCTAACTGTTCTTTATTTTCTTTAGAGTTTTCTTGTAAATTTTTCTTTAATTCATTTTCTAAATTGATTTTAAGAGTTTTCATTTTATGAACTTTTTGATTAAGCGAGTTTACTTCATTTATTATTCTATTCATCTTTTTCATTTGTTGAGTAATTTTAGAACTTAATTCATCAACACTTTTTTGGAATGTAGTTTGTAACTGCTTTAAATTTTTTTTAATTCTTTCAGGTAGTTTTTCTATTTCATCTTCTAATTGTTCTTTCAATAGTTGTATCTGATGTTTATTTTTAATGACTGCAGATTTTAACTTTATAGAAAGTAATATTAAAATTTTTGATTGTTCAGAAATCTTTTTAAAAAGTTTTGCTATATCTGCTTCTAGCTCTCTATCCTTTTTATCAAGTTTTAATAATTTTTCGTTTAATGATTTGTCATTAAGTTTAAGCAACTTTAATTCATTCATCAGTGGAACCAAAACATCGTTTATATATTTTTCTTTTAAGTCATTGATTTGTGTATCAACATATTGTTTATTTGTTAACTCTGTATTTTGTTGCGGAAGAATAGAAAGATGCAAAGGACCAGATAAAACGTCTCCAGATTTCATGATATAATTTTCTATCTCTATTTCTAATTCACGATTATTCGGGATATATGCACCTCCACCAACATTTGGTAACATCATTTTTAAAACAATAAAAAAGTAATTTTTTTATATAATGAGAAAAAAAAATAAATTTTTTTCTAATAAAAATAAAAAAATAAATTTTTTTCTAATAAAAATAAAAAAATGGATAAAGCAAATTTAAAAAAATTATATTCGTCCGCATCATCCTGTTCTTCTTATTCGACGAGATCAACGGGATTTGAAAATAAATGTTTTGATAATAATAATAATAATCCATGTATAGATGTTATATTTTATTTAAATTACAAGCCGAAATATTTAGAGAACAGACTAAAGGTTTACCTTCTATAGAAACTAATTATTGTTTATTTCCAGGTGATCCATTTATTAAATTTATGGATATTGTTAGTAAATATAATGATGTGGCTTATGTAGAATTAAATAAAGAAAATATGGTTATAATAGGTCATAATAACGTTTATGGTTTTATTAGAGCAGTTTTATCAATTAGTAATACTGATTGGATAGAAACTAAAATTATTAATTATATCAATATTAAAGAATTAGTTAAAAAATTAAAATCCTTTTCAAAGGAAAAAATTAGATTATTTGTTGATGACCAAAACCAATATAACATTCATATAGAGAGTAAAAAACATAATGAAGAATTATTATGCCAATTTATTATAGAGATACAATTTATAAACAAGAAACATTAGAAATGCCGCAAAGATATGATGATGATACATATATAGGATTATATTCAAACTTAAATATTAGTTTGTTGAAATCTTACATAAATGGTTTAGATCAACAAGAAAAAAATTATATGTGGACAACACCTTATATGTGGACTACACCTTATACTATTAACAATGTCCATAATCATAATCATAATAATCCTCTGAATCATATTGAAGAATCTGATAAAGATGATGATGATTCTGAAACATCTGAAAAAGGTGTAAATGGTAAAAAAGATTATAAAAATATTAGTAATTATAAAAATTTAAGTGAAGAAAAATTTATATCTCATACTGATGTACATGATATTAATACTACATATAATCAAAATCTATCTAAATTTCATTTTCTTACAATTGAAAATAATAATGATGGTATAGTTGAAGATACTGTTAGACAACTATGTATCGGGTCTACAAAATTTAAATTAGGATTTATATCTAATCAATTTAAAATTTTATCATCTTTAATAAAAACTAAAAGTGATTCAGATTATGGTGGTGTTATTAAATTTTCCAAAAGAGATCAAAGACCAATAATTTTCTCTATTATATTATTAGCAGATAAAAAATGTAATTTAGAGTTAAATATTCCAATAAGAGAATAGTATCCAATTCCAAAAAGTGTAATTTATGATGATGATGAAGAATTAATTTATGATGATGAAGAATCAATAGTTAGTGAAAATAAATTTAAATTATCTTTTGATAAAACATTATATGATGAAACTTAATATGATAAAACTTAATGTGATAAAGAAAATAAAATAACTTAGGAACGTGAAATATAAAATAATATAAAATAACTCTCAAGTCCTTGATATTAGAATGTTTATATCTAAAATTAAAACACAATTTTTTCTTTAAAAAATAAAAAAATGGAAAATACCAAGTTTTATTGTAACTTATGTAAAAAAAAGTTGCAAACAAAAAGAAGTTATCAATCTCATTTAAATAGTAAATTGCATTTACAAAATGTAGATCGAGTTGATGAAGGAAATATATTAAAATTAAATAATTATATAAACTATCTAGAAACATTACCTACTGATATAAAAGTTAAAAAAATGTTTGATGATTATTCACATTCGGAATATAAAAAAGTTTTTAATAGTGAAGATGAACATGTACAAACCGAAGGTTCTAGGGCTTGGCCCGTACCAGATGGAAGGTATTTATTTAGCGATACTGTTGAATTTAACGAAATAGATGAATTAAACGAAATTAAAAAAACAGATGAAGCTGAACGAACCGATGAAGCCGTAACAGATATAAAATATTTATTTAATGAATCTGTGCGAACCGAAGGTTCTAGGGCTTCGTCCGATGAACATAATGAAACCGAAGAAACTTTTTATAATGTGTTAACAAACTTTTATAATATATTTAAGAAATCTTTCAAATGTTATATGAATGTAGAAGTACTTTATACAAAAAATGGACCTGATGGAATTCCTGAAGAAATAATACAAGGACATTTTACAAATTCGCAAGAAATTCATAATGTAAATGATATACAACCCATATTTGAATCGATGATACTTAAATTAGAAAATTGTATAATTGAAGCCCAGTTACGTGAATCTGGTTGGAGATTTGTTAAAATACTATCTAAGAAAATAGTAATTGATAAACATAAAAATAATACTGGTGGTAGTTATGTTCCTTTACCTTTCAGTTCACCACAAACAATCAACATAAAAAATGAAGATAATTATTGTTTTCTGTGGAGTATTATAGCACATTTACATCCTGCAGAATATCACAAAGAAAGACTAAGTCATTATAATAAAGAAGAATATATAAAGGAATTTGATCTTTCGGATGGTTTAGATGAATTTCCATATGATTATAATAGGTTAATAAAGTTTCATAAAAAGAATAAAAATTTGATAGAAGTAAATGTTTTTGAATTAAATGTGAATTATGTTTCTATTGGTAAAATTACTCCACTTTACTCAGATTCAAAGAAATTTTATTTGAATAATAAAAATTTATGTCAATCAGAAATAGTATATAATGATAGAGGAAATTACATGCATCATAATATTTTTTACCAAGGAAATATAATATGTACTGAAAAATTTGAAATTGTTAAAACATTATCACCAATAATGATTAATCATAATAATTATAAAGGACGTAATTATAATTATGATTATGATTCCGATTATTTATCTTTATCTTTAGAATGTCATCAAAAATTACAAAATTTAAATAAAATTTTCCAAAATTGTAAAACAGATTATCAACAACAAACAAAAATATTAGTACAAGAATATGGCCATAAATATCAAAATAAGATAGAAACGATTCAAAAATTAAATGAAGAAAATAATGAAGACAATACAGAATTAAATAATGAAGAAAATGAAACCAATCAAAAAATAAATGAATGTTTAAAAAAATGTCAACAGCAATATAAAGAACAATATAATAAAGAATATAATTATCAGCTACAAATATTAAATCAAAATTATCAACAGACTGAAAAAGATTTACAAAGACAAATTGATTTAACACATGAAATATATCAAGATAAATTTGAAAAACTAGAACAAACAAAACAATCAGCACAAGCGAATATATTATATTATCAGGGACATTTTATATTGTGTAAAGATGTTTCTATATTTACAAAAACTTCAGATAATGATAATTTTCCCTGTCTCCAATGTATGACGAGCATTTGAACTAAAGAAGAAATGAATAGACATTTGGAGAATTGTCAACAAAACGAAGCAGTTGAAAATACTTTTCCTAAAGATGATTATTTAGAATACAATAAATGGTATTTCAAAAATAAAGTACCCTTTACAATATATTGTGATTTCGAAGCATATAATGTTAATATGACACAGAAGCACGGGACATCGAAGATGTCTTCCAGGGCTTCGCCCGATTCTGAAAATGATAATTCTGAAAACGGTGCGGGCCAAGCCCTAGAACCTTCGGTTTCTAAATATGAAAAAAGTGCACCTGAAAAAAGTGTATCTGAAAAAAGTGTATCTGAACAAAGTAAAGAAAAATATTTATTTGAACAAAAACCATTATGTTGGGGAATGTACATTCATTCAAATTATCCTGAATTATTTAAATCAGAATATTATCAATACTATGGTGAAGATAGTTCAGAAATGTTTACAAAGAAAGTAGAAGAATTACAAAATTATTTTTCACAATTGCTTGAAACAAATGTACCAATGATTCCATTAACGGATGAAGAAAGAAAACATTTTTATAATGAAACAAAATGTTTTTACTGTGGAAAAGGTTTTACAAATAATTATAAAAATGGCAGAGGTAGATATCTTGATAAGGTAAAAGATCATGATCATCTAAATGGATTATATAGAGGTGCAGCACATAATTCTTGTAATCTTAATGCTAATAAATTTAAATATAACTTTGTTCCTCTATATTTCTATAATGGTTCTAAATATGATTTCCATTTAGTAATGAAAGATTTATTTTCATCTGAAAAATTACAACAACAACAAATAAATGTACTATGTAAACAAGAAGAAGAATATTTTTCAATGCAATTAGGTTGTATTAGAATTTTAGATGCATTTAGGTTTTTTACTCCTTATTCATTAGATGTTATGGGAAAAACTTTGAAATCTGAACAATGTAAAATATTAAATAAATATAATTTAAAACCGTTAAAAGGAATATTTCCGTATGAGTACATAACTGGAGATTTTAATTCTGTGAATAAAATTATGGAAGAAAAACAACTTCCTCCAATAAATAAATTTAAATCAACATTAAAACAATCACAATTATCTAAATCTAAAGAAGACTATGCAGAAGCTGAAAAGAATTGGAGAGAGTTAAATTGTAAAACAATGTATGATTATACAATGAAATATCTTCAGATAGATGTATTAATCCTTACTGATCTTTTTGAAAACTTTCGTGACATGTGTTTAGAATATTACGGAATAGATCCATGTTATTGTTATTCTACGCCAGGTTTAACATGGTTAGCAGGATCAAAACATACTGGTGTTCAAGCCGATGGCTCTAGGGCAAAGTCCGTTAAACTTAAACATTATAAAGAAAATACATATGATAAATTATTATTTTTTGAATCTGGAATTAGAGGTGGAGTTTCATCAGTTTTAGGTAATCGTTATGTACAGTGTTACAATAAAAAAGTAAATCCTGATGATTATGGAATAATGAAACCTTTATCTCCAGAAGAAAGTGATCAGTTTATAAAATTGTTTAATCAAAATATAGAAGGACTTATATCAAATGAAGATAGTCAAGCAGCAGTTGATGAAATCATGAGAGAAAACTATTTGTTATATTATGATTTTAATAGCTTATATTCTTCTTGCATGATACAAGAATTACCAACAGGTGAGATGGAATGGTGTAATATTCGTACGACATCAGAGATGTCTACTAGGGCTTCGCCCGTTCTAGATTATCAAAAAACATATAATGGAAATTATAATCATGGTTATATATATGAAGTTGATTTAGTATATCCTGATGAAATATAAGATAAAACAAAATATTTTCCTTTCTGTCCCGAAAACAAAATTCCCAATATAGAAGATTTTTCAGATTATCAAAAATCTTTAATTCCTAAAAAATACAGACCAACAAAAAAACTTATGTTAACACAAAGTAATAAAAGAAAGTATGTTGTTGAAGGAAGAATGCTAGATTGGTATTTAGAACATGGAATGATTCTCACCAAAATACATCGAAAACTATTTTATCAAAAATCTAAATGGTTAAAAAATTATATAGAGTTCAATATTGAAAAACGTAAAATAGCTAAAAGAAATAAAGATGATTTTGGAAACGTGCTCTTCAAATTAATGAATAATGCATTTTATGGTAAGACTTTAGAAAATGTGCGTAATAGACAAAATATTGAAATAGTTTATGATAAAGATAGGTTTCAAAATTTAACAAGGAAACCTACATATAAAAGAACTACTAGATTCAGTGATAAACTATGTGCTGTACACTTACGTCGAATCAGCGTAAAACATGACAAGTTTAATTTTATTGGATTCACTATATTAGAATTAGCTAAACTATTTATGTATAGATTTATATATGATTATTTAGCACCTGCTTATGGCAAAAACTATAAATTACACTTTACAGATACCGATTCTGTTTTCTTAGAATTAACAATACCGTATAATTCTTCACTTGATGAAGAAATAGATAAAATAAAAGATATCATTCATCCTTCTGATTTATGTAAAGTAAAAGATGAATTAGAAGGAAATGAAGATTTCATAACAGAAGCTATATTTTTAAAATCTAAATGTTACTGTTATGATACAACTAATAATATTAAAACACATAAAACGTTAAAAGGAATTTCAAAGTCATCAGTGGCTAATCAAATAACATTTCAAGATTATAAGAATGCATTATTTAATAATGAAATAAAAATAGCATGTAATTATAGACTTAATTCAAAGAAACATAAAATGTATTTAAAAGAAGAACATAAATTAGCATTAGATCCATTTGATGATAAAAGAAAAATTTTACCTGATGGAATAACTACTTTACCTTTTTAATTTTCTAATTTCTAAGATAGACAAATTTGATATATATAAAATAAAAAAAAATATTGTAACACTATATTTGTATATTTTTTATCACCCGGCAAACAAATGTTCTATAACTCTATCATGAATTTTTTTATCAATATTAATTGTGATAAATCCATAATCTTTTGACCAAGCATTGTTACACGATTGTTTAAATTCATCTTTATTTCTTACGCATAAATCTCTTAACAAATCACTTAAGTTTCTTGCATTTATTTCAAATAGTATAAATATATTTGCATTCTTTCTAATAACACTTCCGTCTAGTGAATACATACTTTGTGTTAAATAAAAAACACTACAGTTATTATGTCTACCTCTTGTGAAATAATTTCTCTGAACTGACTGATTTCTATCATTAACACAATCATCAAAAATTACACAATGTTTCATTGTTTTATCTAGTTTACTAGGATCTTGCATATTACCACTATCATCTATTAATTGTATCTTTATATGCTTATTTTTATTAGATTCTACTAACTGATTATTTTTTGCTGCTTCTTCACACCACGAACTTATTTCTTCTTCATCTTCAGATTTTTCATATTCTTTGAATAATGAAGCAATTGCTGTTTTTTAAGATTATTTTCAAATCCATATTTTAAAAATTGATAGACGGGTTGTTCTGTTGTTGTTGTATAAATTATAAGATTGTTATAATCCAAAAAATTTGGAGTCGTTAAAATTTTAAATAATAGATACGTTTTTCCACAACCTGATCTTCCACAAATAACTGACAAAACTTTATTAGATAAATTTGGATGATGATTAAATTTGAGTTTTTTTTATTTAATGGGGTACTTCACTCATTTTTTAATAAAAAAAATTTTATTTTTATTTTATTTTTATTTTTAAAGAAGAAGAAGAAAATTAAACTTCTCTAGCTTTGCGTGGGAGTTTATACCTCTCGAACGGGAGTTTATACCTCCCGAACGGGAGTTTATACCTCCCGAACCAAAAGATCTATCATAATCTCTTCACCTCCAAAATGAATTTCTTGTCCTTTCTCATCAGTGATTCTAATGTTAATGTTGTTAATAGTTTTTCTTGTAATAGGGAAATATATTAATGTTTGTGGAATTACATTTAGTCTATGACCAATGGGTACAGTAAAAGCTGGAAAACTGAATATTAAATTTGATAATTTACCATTTATATATTCTCCTTCAATAATGTCACA
This sequence comes from Prostheceraeus crozeri, assembly GCA_907163375.1. Lineage (NCBI taxonomy): Eukaryota > Metazoa > Platyhelminthes > Polycladida > Euryleptidae > Prostheceraeus > Prostheceraeus crozeri. The sequence continues at coordinate 235,919 of CAJQUW010010249.1, forward strand.
ATGTACGACAATTGAATTTATTTCAGTTATTTTTGGAATCTTCTCACCTAAATGATAACCTTGACTATAGGTTTGTTTATTAAATCCTAATAGCTTTGACAATGATCTATCATGATTAAAATCAACTTGATGATTTTCGTCTAAAGTAAGAGAAAATTTATTAACTGCCGGTTCAACTGCAAAATGTAATTGTTTCTTATCTTTAAATGGTATACCTAAATTTCTCTTAATTTCATTTGATATTGATTCAACTTCGTAAGAACCAGGAAGAAAAGTTAGTATTTTCCATGTTTTGCCTTTATCAGTAGAATATCTAAATTGATCATTCACATCTTTGATAACGTTTTGAATAGTGTTAAATGTGGAGAAACTAGTCAATGCAATTTGATAATTTTTATTTTGCTCCAAATGTAGAATGGGTTCTAAATTACAAGTGTGTGATGAAGTAGTTGTTATAATTTTTAACGTCGTACTAAATTTTGATGAACCCAAAATCTCTGTCAAATTTTCTAAATGATTATTAATTTTGTCTAAATCTGCTGAACACATTTTTTAGTTAAAATTTTGAATAAATGTCTTTTATAAAAAAAATTAAAAACAACAACATATTTCAGCTACGGGCGAAGCCCTAGAACATTCGGTTCGTTATACTTTTATAATCCTCTTCATTTAGAATCTTCTTTTCTAACAGTCTTTTCAATATAGCATGAATTTCATTGAAACTAGAATTATGTCCTTCTTTTATTGCAGATATTAAAATATTTAATCTATTTAGTAATTCTTGTGGATCATCTGGTAAAAATACAGTTGTTTCTGTTTTAAAACCTTTTCCTACTTTAACTCCCGTTGATAATAAATTTTCTAATTGTTTATAACGTCTAAGAGATTTTACTGCACCAACTCTATCTAACATAGCTTTATATTTTATGAGATCTTCTACAGCATAATTATTTAAATCTGCTCCTCTTAAAAGATCAACAAAATTTCTATCTAAACTAAAAGGAGATTTATCTGGTGAAAAAATTAAACCTCGAAAAGGTTGTGGAAATATTTCTTTTTGTCCGAGATAAAATCTAGGTATTGTTTTTCCCTCTATAAATGAAATAGAATGTTCAAATTGCATAGATTTTGGTAATTTCTTATTAATGTTTGATTCTAGTAATCCATAGTCATCTAATATAGTTTTGTGCTCTGGATCTGTTATATCAATTTGTTTATCATTATTTGTACTTTCTTTTTCAAGAATTTTAAATGGTTTCATAGTTTTCTCAAAATCAGTTTTTACTTGTTCGGTTTGCTGCATTTTTTCAAACATATCAGATTGAATACCAGCTTTTATCATTCTATGTTGAAGATGATTTTCTTTCATAATATTTCTTTGTTTTATTAACTCTTCTAATTGTTTTATTCTTTTATAATTATCAGCTCTAATTTTATCCATTTTTAAAATATAATATTTGAATTTTGTGGTAACATTGGAATACAACAAAAACATTTTACTGAACAAATTATTTTTTTATTGCTTTGTTGTCTGACATCTTTTCGTTTAAAGTTTTCTCGTTTTAAGTTTTGTCTAATAAAGTTTTGTTTAATAAAGTTTTGCTTAAATTTTCGCATAAAGTTTTTAGCTCTTCTAAAAAAATTTTGTCATTTTCTTCATTAGAAATTTTACCATCACTAGAAATTTTGCCATCCTGTTTATTTTTATCATCAACTTTTTCTGACTGTAATTGAAATGATATTTGATTTACTTCATTAGCTATTTGATCAAATTTTTCAATCTCATCTAACGTAATAAGATTATCATCACATACTCTTTGAAAGTAGTAATGTAGTTTATCATAGACTTCTTTAATATGTAAATGCTTAGTTTTTAATGATTTTTGTTTCTTAGTTATTAAAGATTTATCTAACATTGTAACAAGTGAAGTTGCAAAAACACCCGTACCTGTTAAAGCTGTAGCAACTACTGGAATTACTAAAACACCTGAAGATATAACAATTGTTAAAGCACCTAAACTTATTGTTAAGAATATGCCAATTCCTTGTGTTACATTCTTAACTTTACTCCATCTCTTTCTTAATTTTTTATAATGCTCTAATCTTAATAATAATTGAGATTCCTTATCTTTCATATAACGTACTCTATCTTTGTGTTTTTCTTTATTCATTTTTTCAATGTCCATTAAAGTAGAACTACGTTCATATGATAACGAAGGATATATTCTTGCGGTTTCTTCCACTTTTGTTTCTTCCATTTTTAAAGAAATATTTTTAGTCACATGATATATTTTAAAAACCTGAAAAACGTCTAAACTCACGAATTTGAAATTCTCAACTTTTATGATTTTCGGTGTCCTGGAACGGTCATGATTTTCAAGGTAAAAATTGTAATTCACAAATTTGAGATTCTTAACTTTTATGATTTTCGGTGTCCTGGAACGGTCATGATTTTAAGGGTGAAAATTGTAATTCTCAAATTTGAGATTTTGAAAAATTTGAAAATTGGGTATTTTTAAAAACGCCTAAATTTATGAATCTAGGTCTTCATAACCTGAAAAATGACCAAAATTCATGAATTTAGACCATTTAAAAAGTACCATTTTTTGAAAAATCGGTATCTTTAAAAACGACTAAATTCATGAATTTAGGTCTTAAAAACCTGAAAAAGGGTCTAAATTCATGAATTTATGTCGTTTTTAAAGATACTATTTTTTTGAATTTTATGGTGTCCTGGAACGGTCTTTTGCCCATTACTTTCATCTGCTTCGGTTTGCTAGAAGTGTGATTAATACGAAATGGACGGCACATTGAGGAACCTATTAGGTGGGCAAAAAGGAATTCCTAATACCTTACAGAGATAGGAAAATGAGTCGTGCGTCGCTTGCGGATTAATGTGAGTTCCAGCAAAGTGCTTCGATTACCAAATTCCTTCAGATTCGAAGAATTCAGACCATTGCCCACAAGTTTCCTCCATAATGTTGGCCCTTCCGATCATTATTAAAGAAAGTAGCAGGCGTACGAAAATTAGTTCACTTGATGATCCTCTCCTCGGCATTGCTCACTGTATAGTGCATACATTGAATCGAAGCCACACAGCGATGTGTGTTTCGGTGTGTGCGACGTGAGATCACAGCACGCACGCATCTCTCACTGGCTCTGGTGTCCTCCGCTGACAGCTTATTGTTTGCCATTTCCAATAGCAAGTGATAGACGAATTATCCATTCGAGAGGGAGCAAGTTTTCTAATGCGGTGATGTGCCATTTCAATATTAAGGTCACATGCAATTCTTCCTTTCTGGGAAACCGAAGCGCGCGTAGATGAATCTAATTCTGTGGTTAAATGGCTTGTCGCGGTTGACTCAGCCTCTTCCCCCGTAGCATGTAGGCTGACAAGCCCCCTGGAGGTAACAGGTCCGTCGTCCATAACTTCATTCATTCTTTGGTGCATATTTGTATCCATGATTCTCATCGGGTTTTGTGAAGAGTCGGTGGGACCCGGATTCTCTACCGACTGATGTGCGAATGCTCATCCAAGCGACTAGGATTTACAGCTTCCCAGACTCCCGTCTGACTGGATAATCACGTGCCGCAGGCAAGTTTGTAGACACTTGCTCCTCTCTCCAGAAACCGAGCCTAAGCTGCGGTGCCTCATTGCAAACTTCATCAAATGGCCTGATCGTTGATGTAAGGTTGTCCGTACAAAAACTTAGTGCTAAACTGCTGGAAAAAGCTCTTCCGCCATCTCTACCGATGGCCTGTTACACCTCCAAGATAGGCTTATTTGAAGGCGCAGCACTTGCTTCGTCGCAAGTCGTCATTGGGTTCTGAGAGGTTTTACAGCATACATCGTCTCCTGCAAGCTCATTTCCCTGTTGAACTTGCAACTTTGGTCCGCGACTGATTATTTGATTCGCAGTTAGCTCTGGTTCCCCAAAATCTTAAAGGGAGGGAAATAGTTTCTTAATCTTCAAGAAATTAATTAATGGGAGATGAAATATTTTCTTGAAGATTATTTGTGATAGCATGACACTGATCCACCAACTCATAATCACCTGCAACGGCCAATTTGACATCATCCGCATATTTGATGATAAATTCACAAATCCACTTCATCGATGAAAACAGAAAAGGGTAAAGGCCCTAAGACTGAGCCCTGTATTACTCTACTTTCAATCAATCTACAGCCGGATGCAACTCCATTAACACGGGCGCACTGATCTGCCGGTAAAATAGCTAAAAAGTCAATTCAACAGAGATGCTATTTTGAAGTAATCTTTCAAAAAAATTAGTCATGGAGAGGATATTCTAGTGCAGAATGATATACTGATATGTTACTAGAGATGCACGCATATCTCCGAGTAGAAGATATGAAGTTCAAAAAGACAAAAGATTTTCATATAGAGGATTGAGCTTCTATGATCTTCTAAATTCTATTCTATTCTTTTGATATTGATGAATGAGTGTTTGTAGGAATGCTTCGATAAATGATCAATTTACACCCTACAGGTACCTTAGAATGCATCACTGCAAGATACAACAAACATAAGAAAATACCTATTTATTAATTTTTGGAATAATTGCAAAATGAATTATTGAAAAACAAGCATATGAAGAAGTTCAAATCTTGGATCAAACACATTAGCATGTTCAATCAAGGACTATGGTAGTAGAATCATGAAGAGTCAGCCATTAAAAAATGCTTTACTTAAATACATGTACAGAATCCTGACAGCGCAATCAAGTCCTACACAGGCACTCCATGTTACCGAGAAAATTGTCCCTGCGATACTGAACACTTGCTCTAATGGCGTATCAGATAGCAACCATGGAGAGCAATATTGGAAAATGGCTTTGCTATTGATTCCAAATTTCACCATTTGGAAATAAACATTCTTTGTATACTATGCGACCAAATTTAAATACAAAAGTACTTGATTCATCGTCCATCGATTTCGCATCGTTTATTGAAGCATCATCAAGGTATCAAGTCAAATCAGCAAAATGAGGTTTATGTACAAGTTGAAATGATCAATTAAACACAGTTAAGAACAGCGAAAATGAAATTTACAATAGAACGGAATGGAGGCAATTGCGCATTTACAATTTTAATCTACGCATTATCTCTCTGTAGTACAATTACAGAGATGATCATAAAAAACGGATCACCTAAATTTCGCTGAAATTAATCTGATTCTCATGCCTTCCAATCGTGTCGTACAACAAAGTGCTATACATCGTTGAGATCTTGCATTTTCAGCTTCAAAATGAGATATGATAGACTTGTATCCGTTATTGTATTTGCTGAGTAGTGCTCAAAATATGAAAATCGCTCAATTTGGAAATTGCAATTTTTCAATCCGAAGACATGTGAGTATGATAATAAATCAGGAATGGTGAGAAAGAGCTCTCTATTGAGAGATTTCTGAGCTCTCTATTGACATTCTGGTCATCAAAATCGGTGGACTAATAAAATCAGTGATATCGTGAAGTTATCACACAATCATGATCTTTTTGGTTGAAAATGCTACGCCTTCACTATTTCATCAAAAATATTAATGTTTGGTATCTTCAGAATCCTTTCTATGTGAGGAGTACGAATATGCAAGTCATGTTCACATGCTTTCAATAGTTCTTTTTCATACTTCTTCAATATTTTTTCTCATTTCCGCGAAAGTGCACAAACAATAAATGTAAACAATTAGCAGCTGCTATGAGAGAACAAAGAGATGCATTTACCAATTATCTTGTTTTGAATCTTCGTTCACCTTGCATTGTGTTTGCTTACTTTTGTGGAAATGAGAAAAAATATTGAAGAAGTATGAAAAAGAACTATTGAAAGCATGTGAACATGACTTGCATATTCGTACTCCTCACATAGAAAGGATTCTGAAGATACCAAACATTAATATTTTTGATGAAATAGTGAAGGCGTAGCATTTTCAACCAAAAAGATCATGATTGTGTGATAACTTCACGATATCACTGATTTTATTAGTCCACCGATTTTGATGACCAGAATGTCAATAGAGAGCTCAGAAAATGCTCTTTCTCCCCATGCCTGATTCATTATCATGCTCACATGTCTTCGGATTGAAAAATTGCAATTTCCAAATTGAGCGATTTTCATATTTTGAGCACTACTCAGCAAATACAATAACGGATACAAGTCTATCATATCTCATTTTGAAGCTGAAAATGCAAGATCTCAACGATGTATAGCACTTTGTTGTGCGACACGACTGGAAGGCATGAGAATCAGATGAATTTCAGCGAAATTTAGGTGATCCGTTTTTTATGATCAGCTCTGACAGAAGAATCGCATTCGTTCACTAAATTGTCAGTTTCATGCATTGTAATCAATATGGATTCAGCGATGCGAGTGTGCTTAGTACGGCAGACAATAGAAAAATCATTGGCTATCGTTTTGTGAGTGTGCTTTGTAATTTCAAAATCTTTCGTTCTGCCGTTGGATATGCTCATCAATACGAGTAATCAGGTGCCTACGAGTCTCACCAAGGTAGCAACTGTCGCATTGCCCGCATTTGAATTTGTTGACTGTATTAGAGATGAGACTCGTAGACACAGGATCTTTGTTGGGAAAGATATTGCGAGTTTTCATTATCTTATAAGATAAGCTTTCTATTATTTTTTTTAATCTTGTCGTCAATATTCTTTCTTAGTATCAGATGTTTCGACTTCAGGAGCATCAAAAGCAATTGAAAGTAATGTATTTTGAGTGCTATTTGCTGTCAGTTTCATATTTTGAACTGAAGCACCTCGTGCTTCTTTTATTAATTCAGTCTTTAGTCGAAAACGAATTTCTGATGCCACCTCTTCAGTTACAAATTTTAAATTCTCAGATCGGTCATCAACTGCAGTCGCCAGAGTACGAATGGAAAGTAGTCCAAGGAGAATCGAGCCATCACTCTTTTGTGATGAGTCATCGAGTCATCGATTTGTTAAATTTTTAGCAAAGTCATTCCGAACTTATGACTGCGTGAATTCGAAGATTTTGTTTCAATGATCCTCTCAATCTCTCAATGATGGAGTTAACATGTGTACAGAGGCTCAATCTTGGTCAGTCATGGAAGGACTTGTGACTTCCACTAGAAGATTCAAGGGGTTGCTGACTAGCCTTGCCTAGATCTTTGATACATCAACAAGTGATACAAAAATACCAGTACACCACAAAATAAGCAAAATGTACCCACTATTGAAGCTATTACAATTTATGTAGGGCCACAGTGATTACTAATGATGACCTTATTTTGAATAAGCCGTTTCCTATTCTGCGTAAACCTGTATTGATGCTCTATATAAATGCACATTCAAAAATTATCGAAAAGAATGAGCATAATCCACCTCTACTCATTACCACGAAAAGACAATATTCCGCATATACAATTGTCTGTTGCTTGAACAAGTGATGTTTTGCTTTACTCAGCAAATATTTCGTTTCTTTAATTTATTTTAAGTTGTAAACTTTCTTAAAATCACAATGAAGATGCTCGCATTAATGGGGATGCCGATCTGTGCTTGACATGAAAACGATTTGAAGAGGAAAAGTCACTTGATTGAATATTGAGTCTCTGATATAGTTGTTGAGAGAGTTGGACATAGCAAATCTATTTTGATATCACTTATGGAATTGCTTTTATATTTAGATGATAAATAGAACGCACAAGCAATAAAGGTTAAACTTTGACCGTTTCCTTTCGTAATTATTCAAATGTTGTTGACGTTCTTCTCTGATGGAGCTGTCGGAGTGCTACACTGATTATTATCATCATTTCTCACATCAAATTGCTAATGCGAACATCACAACGATGGATTGAAAATTCAGCATTCAACCGTTTGTTTTTCAAAAGTTTTGGGAATGTTCGTTGGCTAGTAAACATGCCTTTAAAATTTCGAAGGATTCGACTTAATTGATGCAATTTCCTAATTGTTGTGCAAGATATTATCTTCAACAGTGAGTTTATTTTGTAGATAAAAAACACTCATTAATATTTCAAAGATATAGGAAAATCTAGTCACTATAGCACCCTGAATTTTCTAGCGGAAGCCACAATTCTTTCCGAAAAATATGACGATCGACATTGACCGTCAGCAAACATGTATACTTCATATTCGCAATAAGCGATTGCTTTAATCGTGCGAGTGCAAAAAGGTCGTGCGACTTATGTCAAAATTAATGTTTTTTAATTATGTATCATTCATTTATGCAACATGTAGAGGTTTTAGTTGATGTCTAGATCTAATTTACTACTGATGGCTATACATTATTTGATCGCTAAATCAAAATGAAATGGCACATTATCCTTCTTCAATATGGAGGTTTTTGAAATCATCATGTCATTTTAGATAAATACGATCCCTTGGATCATAGATAATAGACAAATAATGCTGATCAGTGATCACCAAGGCAAATTGCATGGAGTAGACTTAGACCAAAATCCTATTTCAAAGAGGCGCCCTTCAATTTACAGGAAAATTTGACACCTCAGTTTTATAATTTTGCTCGTGATATGCCTTGTAGACGTATCATATAGGAACTGAAATAACTTTTCAAAAGCCAAAATGGGATTCATTAATACAAATCAGCGTCATTTGTATATTATGCTGTTCCTCAAGTTACATAACGATATTCGTCTATGTTTGTTAAACCCTGATTGTTGTGTTGCAGTTTACATCGTACTTCACGGTGGGATTTTAATCTTTTAACCCTCTGTATTTCTTGGGGACAGAGGACAACCCTGAACATCGATAAAATTCAGAACAACAATGTTCTAGTCAATGCGACGCTTTTCGGCAACGTCGCTGCAATGTCCACAGAAACATTTCTTGTGTTGATTAATTATTGAATAATGTAGCGATTGATCATTCAAGCGATTAGCGATTCAAATTTCAAAATTTTGAAGCATACACGCGAGGCAATGTTGAAGGATTTTTACTTCTCTATCCAACGACCTATAAATGCGCAAACTTCAGGGTGCGTACAAAGCAGTAAATTCCAGAGGTCGCAATACCGGATCGTTCTCACAGTACCGGCTTTTCGGTATTTGATTAGTAATAAAACCGGTATTACCAGTATAAATTCTACTTTCATCGAGCAGATCTCGAGGTTGCCAAATTCATGCATGCAGGTTTGGCGTGTTAAAAATACATGTAGTTACAATCGACAGCCAATATACAATGATTTTCGTTCTGATGAATGTTTCATAGAATTAAGCACATCCAGTGTTTTGTCTCATTGTTTGTGTTGTGTGAAACTTTCTTTAAAAAATACCAGCAGCGGAAAGCAGCTCTCTCCGTTTCGACTAAAGTAGGTGCAATATCAAGACGACAGTCATCAATAGGTTGAAGATGAAATCCAAGCTCACTATACTCTGTTCTGCAGTTGAAATTTTCCTTGTTATGACCGCACTGAACTTTCTAGGAGACACATCTTCTCAATGAATGTCTGCAGCGATTCAGGTAATAGCTCTTTTCAGACTATCGTCAATTGTCTTCATCGCTTCAGAGGATGTCTACGCCTTCTTTGTTCTTTCAAAAGATTCACGATTGATCTTAGAAATTTGTGTGTCATCCTCATTTTCGGTGCAATGCAATTCAATCTCGTCATAAATTCTCAACAGTATAACATTAACATGGATTTAATAATGTAATGTAGGACAATGTAGGACAATGTAGGATAATGTAGGGTAATAATGTAGGACATTTTCAGGCGCTTACGCCTGAATGTCCCAAAAAAGCTATGTTAATAATATTGTGCGTAATTGAAATGAACTGGGCAGCAATGTAGGAAAAAAGCGGGCAGCACAGAGGCTTCGCCCTCGAGATGTTTACATGAACAATTGCCGAGAGTGAGACTTGCTATGAACTAGATTTAGCCATGATATAACCGTTTTAAACCATATCTGTTTGACATTGATTAACCAAGATATTTCTTTACATATAGAAATCCGAGTAAACAGATCCCGAGGAATGATAGAAATCTGAGTAAACAGATCCCGAGGAATGATAGAAATCTGAGTAAACAGATCCCGAGGAATGATAGAAATCTGAGTAAACAGTCCCTCTCAACCGTTCACGTTCCATATCGCCATCACTTAAACCATGCATGTTTAGCACTGCTATGTCATTTTCCTACCTATGTGATAGTGATATGGACGGCTTGGGCTTCGCCCTCGGGATGTTTACAGGCAATTGTCCTTGTTGAGACCTGCTAAACTAGATTTAGCCATGATATAACCTTTACATCATGAGACAAAACTAATGATCGAACATATGGAATCAAAGTTTAATAGTGAATTGAATAAGCTCGCAGCGAATATGGAATGTGCGACTGAGAATAACGTAATTGACAAGTTAAATCGTCGTGAAGCTGTGAAGAATAATGTTATTGTATTCGGTGTTGATGAAACAGCATCGCGATCACGATAAGGCGAAAATCGATAGTTTGTTGTATTCGTTGAACTTGAAAGAGAAAGTTTCTGTAGTTAGATCTCATCGCATTGGAAAAAAAGGAGTTTAGAACTCAGAAAGCACACACTCGACCAAGACCTATAAAGCTTGTACTCAACTCTACTGAAAGTAAACATCTGCTTTAAAAGTCATCTCCGAAGCTCAATAAACTATCAGAAGAAAATGAGTTCCACCGAGTTTACATAAAGAACGATCTTACACCACGACAACGAGATAAAGAACAGTTTTTGAGGTTCGAACTAAAAAGAAGGCGCGAAAGCGGCGAGGATGTGATGATTCGAAGTGGTAACATTGTCTGTCGCTCTTCATGACGTCCCTTGTGCCCATCTGTGCTCCTATTAAATGCTAGATCAATAGCTACTCCTGGTAAAATGGACGAGTTGAGACTCTCTTGCGCTACCAAGAATCCATCTATTGTGATTGTTACGGAATCTTGGCTTAGTGATTCGCACGATGACTGTTTTTTCAAAATCTCCTTATTCCATTTCTTCAGGTGTGACCGTGCAGGACAGAAGGGTGGCGCTGTGGCAACATGGATAAATTCGAGCTTGAATGTTAATCATTGTGAGTCGGTATTCTTGAAACTGACATACAACAACATGAACTTTCTTGTAATCGCTGTTTATATTCCTCCACATCTCAACTCCTCGCAGTTATGGCATATATCAGACAGTTTAATGGATGCGGTTGACAACTTTACTAAGGCTTCTCCTGATTTCAAAGTGATTTTGGCTGGTGACTTTAACAAATTTGATTGTTCTTCTCTTAAAGATTCATATGATTTATGTGACAAGGTTGTGCTTCCTACAAGGGGAGAGGCTATCCTTGATAAAATTTTGGTCAGTAGTTCAATTGATGTGAATTATCCAAATGCTGAGATAGGACCACCATTATCCCTTAATCGACGTGGATCACATTGTCAAGTTTTGTTACGTTCATACTGTAATGATTCATTGCCTGGTTTGAAGAAGGATCACCTAGTTCTTGGTAGAAGAATTCGATATATCTGTGACTTTTTGTCTAAACTTGATGAATGTTCCTTTCATGATGTTCACTTTGAAGAAGATATCGACAAGAAAACAGAACTATTTTACTCTAAGTTTTTTAATGCTTATCTGTTATTCCATGCCATGTTGTTACCATCACTTCACGAGACAAACCATGGATGACTCCGTATCTAAAAGACATGATCAATAAGAGATGGCTTGCCTTCCGTGAAAGGAATTTTCAGCTCTACAACTATTACAAGGAAAAGTGTAAACTGGAAATAATCAATTGCAAAAATAAATGGGTGCAGTATTCTATGAAATCAAGAAATAAAGTATGGAATGTTGTGAATGAAATTAAAGGGAATTTAGTCAATGATCCATTGTCAAGTATCATATCAAATTTTCAAAATGTTGCAGCTGCTGCAAATGCTGTAAATGAGACTTTTGCAAATTCATTTACACGCAGTGATTTTTTGTTAAAACTAGGCGATGATGACTGGTGTCCTCTGTCGGATCTTCAGGATGCATTTACTTTATTAGAAAGCTTGTCAGCTACTAAAGCCACTGGTTGTATAAAATAGCCAAGACAATATATTTAAAGCCACTGGCTCTGATGGCATACCTAACATATTTTTATAAGATTGCTTCTCCTTTTATATCAGAGCCTCTATGTCATTTAATCAATTGTTCAATCGCCCAACGTAAAGTGCCGTCAGTTTTCAAAAAATGTATTGTTTCACCGGTTCCGAAATCTACGCCTGCTTCTATTGACCAACTACGTCTGATCAGTTTGTTATGTACACCAGCAAAGTTTTTAGAGTCCCACGTCCTGAATCACATGAGAGAACACTTTCAGGAAGATTGTCCTTATTTTCAATTTGCATATAAAAAAGGCTCTGATACTACATGCTGCCTGATAAACATGCACAATGCTGTTACTGGAATTCTAGATCGCTCTGAAATCGGCTGCTGTATGTTATTGAATTATGATTTTTCGAAAGCTTTCGATAGTATTTGTCATGAGATTTTGATTGAAAAGCTTTGTGATTTAAGTTATCCTTGTGGCTTCGTGAAATGGCCCTTTTCATATTTGAGTGATCGCTATCAATGTGTTAAGTTGGGCAGTGTTTTGAGTTATCCTTTGAAAGTCACTAGTGGTGCAGCTCAAGGCTCTTTGTTAGGACCTTTTCTTTTTACATTTTATTGTAAAGACATCAGGCCCTTGTGTAAAAATACGATTGTTTCTATGTCCGCTGATGACATTTGTGAAGTTTGTCCTATTTTTAAAGAGTCTATTTCTGAATCCATCGAACTTATGTTGTCTGAATATAATTGCATCAAAGAGTGGTCCTTGTTAAATAAGTTGAAGCTGCATGCTTCTAAAACGAGAGCACTATGTATTAAGAAACGAAATTTTAAAGTCTACTTTCGTTTTCCTTTCCTTGTTGTCAAAGAGTTGAAGATCTTGGGTCTCGTCTGGAATGATAGTCTTACTTGGGTTGATCATTTTCGAAATATTTTTAAGATTTGTTCAAAAAGGTTGTCCATGTTGAAGATCCTACGTAACATACTAAATCATGACGATCTATGGTTTGTATTCAAAGGTGTTATTCAAAGTGTTCTGATGTATTGTACATGCTTATTCGGCATATTAGACACTGAATCGTTAAATTTCATCGATTGCCTATTTAAGTGAGCGCGTAAATAGATATGCCCATTCCAATGTAATTGTAGAAACTTTTCGTCAACTTTTCATGAAGAACGTTTGGCGGCCTTCCGATCATTGTTTTACAAATGTCAAGCTGAGAATCACCCTTTATACTCCATTGTACCGTGTTATGACTCTAAAAGACTAAAAGTTCAATTTTGTCGAACATCTTTGAGACAAAATTGTTTTGTTATTATGTCAACGTTGGTAATCAATGAATTGACTGATCTCATTTCTGCTGTTCCTTCATGTCCTGTATCTGATCTTGACGCTTGAAATTTTTGATTTTCATTTTGTAAATACAAAGTAAGTATATAAGGTTGATCTTCAATGGCAGATGAAACGCTAAAGAACCATCTAAAGCACAAAAATGTTGTTAAAATAGCGAGCAAATATTCCTTTCTTCTCATTCCAGGAAATATTTGTATTAGATGCATCTTCAATATGTAGATAAACAATATCTGAGAGCCAAATGACACGATTTCTCCACTGTTTCATCTATGAAGCCATATTATTCAGAAATGACACGTTCAACAACAAAATTGATGTGAAAAATGAATAAAGCAGTAAATTTTATGTAGGAATCACTAGGATAATGAAGTTGTCACCAAATATTCTAGCCACAGTGTTTTCTTGAAATTGATGAATATGAATATCTGAAAATTATTTTGGCGAAAAAAGATGGCGGATTTGTCGCCACAAAAAATACATTAGAGTAATGGGGAGTTTCCACACTTGATATATTTAAACACTTTGGGTAAATATATACATTATTCTATTCTATTCTATAAAGTGTACCAGATTATTACATAGTTGTAGAATCGTATTTCAGAATCCCTTCTATATTTGATAAAATTTGTTCCCAGGGAAAATCTTGGTAGAGAGGGATTCTATCGCGGATATCTGTGGTCCTAATGATATGTCATACTTTGTAATAGTTAGAGGAGGATTTCATGTGATTAGCCGGGATAGGAGGGACGACTAACCAATTTACTGCGCGAGGGCAAAATTGGTTAGTCGTCACGAGTTATCGTCATCGTGAGTGGAGTTAAAACATCCTCTAACTGTTTTAGAGAATGCCACTCTTATTTCTAGGCCTGGACAGTGTGCCCTAGGTCACTCTATTTGGGGCATATATAGTTTTTAAAAATCATTGTTCTTAGACATTTATTTGTAGATATCTTATTAGATATCTACGAGATCTGACTTATCCATGCTAATATTCATCCGGTTGTCTTGGTAATGCTCTATGTTTTTAGCACTAATATCTTGCCTTCAGGCCTGGGAAATAAACCTAGAATTTTATCAGGATATTGAAATAGCATTACAAATAATAGTGGCATTCTATAAATAGCGAATAGAGGATAGCTATACGATTCTCTGACATAGCTCGTGAAATTATTTGATATATCCCTCAAGATTCATAATAGTTATTTACGCAACTAGTGCAAAATATCCATCTTTGTTGCTTTCTTCGAGGTCAACATATCTATGCACGAGCCCGAAGGGCGAGGGCACAGAATGTTGATCGAGGAGAAAGCAAAAGATGGATATCTTTGCACGAGTTGTGTAGGTAATTTCATTTTTTACTGATATCATGACCATTATGACTAATCTAATTCTATGGTGTTTGATGAGTTACAATAATAAGCGGGTTTTATATAATTCAATCGCATATATCTATATAGAAATCTATAATTCAACCAGTGCAATAATGAAAATGGTACTGCACGCCTGTGCAGTAATCTGCTTTACAGGTAAAATAAAGTGACAGGATATCTACATTATACGCACGGTGAAAAATAAAATAATTTCTCTCTCTCTATATCCCAGAGAATCGCATAGCCATCCATCCTTAATCCATTACATAGATAGTAAAATTACATAATTGAGTTAAGCGGGCATGGTTTAAGTAGTAGTTATACGATAGACAAATGTGGTGCATGGAGATTTATTTACATAGTTTCAAAACACTCGTATTCTGCATAGATCACGAGCTTTAGCTATGAAAATCTCCATGCATCACATTTGTCTATCGTATAACTATTTCGTACCATAGTAATCAGCACAAGACAATGATAAATAACAGCCCTGCTCTATGATTTTGACCTTCATATTCAAAAGTCAGTTACTTTCACAGTTTTTAATTCAGCTATGGAAGCAGTTAGTTCAGGATGTAGTTCTGCTGTGTTCGATTTAATAATTGTGACATTGACGCATGAATGACAGAAATTAACAAAGCCAAAACACGATAAAACATTAGGCCTAATTGAAGACTTAACCACACACCAGGGAGATTGTCAAAGAAGTCGAGGAAAGTTGTTGGATGATGTGCCAGCACCAATTCAATTTTTGTATCCCAACATATGCGATGAATAACGAAGGTTTGGAACATGAGAAATTTTAATGAAGGAGACAGTACTGGAATCGTTTCGAATTTACAGGAAACCCGGATGAAGCAATCAATGACTTGGAAATATAATAAAGGTAGACTGATGAAGCCATCATATTGAGCAAGAAAACTGCCACAAAATTGTTTAATTGTATTCTAAAATTGGCTCTTGCAAATTTGCTTTTGGAAGGCATCCTTTGTGTTTGATTTAATGGACATTCCCAACATTTCAAAGGAATATGTTTCTCAAACGAGCAGTCAAGTAATAAGCTATCAAAGATAATCAAAGCAGTGACACAAAGTAGCAAGTAAAGTTAATTTAGCTAATTTAGTTAATTTGATGTTCAAATCCGAAAAGCCTCATGGTGCATAACCACCTGTACAATCATATCAAGCCCATGCTACAAGATAGTCAATCAGGATTTCGCAAACACCATTCCTTTGAGATGTCTCTACTAAATCTGGTTGACAATTGGACAGAAAACATTGACAACGGTCTTTTGAATGGTGTTCTTATAGTAGATCTTAAGAAGGCCTTTGAGCTCATCAATCACGATATTCTATTGAACAAACTTGGGATGTATAACATCACCTCAAAGACTTTGGATTGGTTCAAGTCATACCTAGGAAATAGACTGCAGGCAGTTTCGTTCAAAGGTGAGCTCTCTACCTAGCGAAGTTCTCCTACAGGTGTCCCCCAAGGTTCAATCATTGGACCGCTACTCTTCCTGATCTACGTAAATGATTTGCCCCTGAATCTACCCCCTGAAGTTCAAGTTGATATGTACGCGGACGATGCAACTCTCACTGTATCTGGTAAAACTATTGATGATGTATCAGTCAAATTGCGAGGAGCTGTTAATGCAATTGAAATTTGGTGTGAAAACAACAAGATAATTATGAGCAAAAACAAATCTAAAGTATTTCTGATATGCACAAGTCAAAGAAGACTACAGATTGCTCAGCGACTGCACTTTGTATCGTGTGATACGGAGTTGGAAACCGTTCAGAAAGCTAAAATTCTTGGAGTTCATGTCGATCAAAATCTGACTTGGCATGCTCATATTGACTCTATTTGCCGACAAATATCATCCAATATTGCATTGCTAAGAAGAATTAAGCAGTATCTTCCAATCAATATGAGGAAAATGTTCTACTACGCCTACATCCAGTCCCGGTTTGACTATTGCCTTGCTGTTTGGGGTTCTTCGAGCCATCTCCAAAGAGTGATGAAACTCCAGAACATAGCTGTCCGCGTAATGTTAAACAGCTCAAAAAGCAAAAGTTCCAAACCTCTCTATGAAAAACTTGAAATCATGCCAGTCAGAGATCGTGTCGTCTACAGGCGGATACTGCTAGTCTACAAGGCTATGAAGAGACTGAGTCCCACGTATGTTCAGAATATGTTCTCCATCAGGAGATCTGACAGTTTAGTGACTCGATCAATTTCTTCCGAAAAGTTATTTATTCCTAAAGCCAAGACTAAGTTGAGAAAAGACACTTTTCGTTTCAAAGGCGCCGAACAGTACAACTGTTGCAACCAGAATGTAAAAGAAGCAACGTCCGTTTTGACTTTCAAACGTCGCTACATGAGCCATTTCTTTGCTAACTTTTGACTTACTTCTCCTTTCTTTTCATGTTGTTAATTTCGTTTGAGGACCATTGTAAATTAGCTCCCAGCTACAAATGTTATCCTCGTTAAATATAGAATTTATTATTATTATCATTATTATGGTGGCTACTTCTAATGGTAGACCGATGAAGAGTGAAATAGAAGTGGTTAGTAAACAAAGAAAACCAAATGGAGTCTGGAAATGCATTATATCGTGATATCAACGCTATGTAGTGATGTGTCATAATCAAGGCAACATTAACTTTTCGCATGGTATATATATATTCTTTTTCTAGTAAATGAATCGAGCCAACAGTGAAAATGCTATAGAGCATGCTCTAGCATCAATTGTGAAAATAACTAAACTATTCTTAGAAATAAGCATTTCAGTAATTTTCACTGTTTTTAATTATTTTCACACTTTCATGGCAAACTATGAAATTATAGAAAGTTATTCTTTTATGTCCTGTGAAAGAATAACTAATAACTATGGCACAAAATGCTATTGTATGTAACTCTTGAGAAGTATATTAATATTGCAATTCTTGATCACTGTTAGTATTAGATAGAGTACTTATTTCGAATACTTTAAGAAGATAAAGCACGAAGACCGAAGGTCTGAGTACTTTATTTTCTTAAAGTATGAGAATAAAGTACTCTATCTGATTTAAAGCATGTTTGCCATTTGAAAGCAGTGCTATATTTTCCCATGGAAAATAAAGCATCGGTGAGGAAAATATAGCTCAGTTATCCTAGATATAGCTGTTACTTATCGGAAATGGACATAAATATCCATGCCAATCTATTAGATTGCACAGAGCGCGAATGGATGAACGATCCAAATCTATGTATCTGCGATTCAAATTTCATAGTCGTAGATCCAAGCATTTCATCACTTCAAATTCGGACACTTGCTTCTACTTACCAGCAACAAGCGATTTAGTAATCATGGAAGAGGCCCCTGCTTTTCTTGGCGATTAACTTGCTTTCCAAATGGTATATATGGAAGCACATCGCAAATTGATGCATATGCCCAGGAATCAGTGATGGGCTTTCTTAACAATGACGATGTGGATCTTGATGACTTTCTCGATATTGAACAAACATCTTCAAACGCTAATTATTCGTCTACAGGGAGCAGCCGTCAAAACCATGCCTGATCCTTCAATTACTCCAACTTCCTCCCAAAGATTTGTCGCCCCTATATCTGATGCAACTTTTCAAGAGCTAAATCATTCTGTTGTTCCCAAAAACACAATATCGAGGGATACTTGGGCCCATATAGTCCGGGAGCTAGCGTGAAGTTGTGCAGGGAACGAGGTAGTACATAAAACTTTCACATAGCATAGTACACCTCTAACCTACTGCAAAACTTCGCGTCTGCCGGATCAGATCATTTGCTTTTCAGAAATAGAGATGATAACAAAATCCTATGTATTTCCAGTGGTAAAATTGTGACATTTAAGGTGTTGACTCCATTTTTTCGAATTTTTGCTCATAAAAGTTACACAAATTGGTATTTTGTTGAAATGGTTATTATAGAAATCATCTACAGATCATGATCTTTTAAATGAGTTATCATTCAGTGACAGAGGATGAAGCAAAGTGTACAAACAGACACTTTTCGTTAAAGTATATCAACAATTTTCCTGAAATTTCTATGTCAAAATTTGCAGTTACACCAACGAAAAGTGTGTTTGTACACTTGTGAAGGAGGGAGTCTATTTAGTATTCTGCCTGCATGAATTTGACTTCAACATATTTCTATTATGAACCATAACTTTATTCCTGAGGCCTTATTTCGTTATCTCGGCTTCATAATTGACAGCACATTATCCTCAATTGCAACAGTTGTCATACTGGTCGGTTGTGCGCTCTTGCTGTTTATCGGGCTATAAGTTGGTAAAATAGATTCTGGTGGCCCCTGTGGTCTTTACGCGTGGTTTTTGCATTCGTTCGGATCGTTGTTCCCTGGTCTTTCTGTTTCTTGCTTTTTTTCACGTTATAATATTGTCAAGTAGCGTGAATACTGTTCCATGCTTGTCATTGCCTCCGTGTCCAGATATTCCAGTGTATTGTACATTCATCCTACGTCATCGTTCGCAGTTCATCGTTCTCTATATTGGGTTTCCGTATTGATTGTTAGTGTGCTGACCAGCTGGTATTGTCAGCTGCTGAAATTATAATCAGCTGTTATTGAGGCGTCAGCAAAAGGACCCCTGTTTGAGGAAAACCGGAATATTGATTTTTCCTCACGTGATCAGTGTCGTCATATCGTTGCGTCCTCTTTTTCTTTGGTTGCGTCGGTGGTTTCTAATCATAGCTATCGGCAGCGGCCTAAGTTTCAATACATCTGATTGTGAGTGATGAATAGCTATTATCATGAGTACGCCAAAAAAATAAAAGAAACACACGTTCAGGTTCAGCTGCTGGTGTTTCGCTTTCTGACATCAAGCAATTACTGAAAGAAACGAAGGATGAAATCATTATGAAGATCACGCAAGATTTGAATGCCATGAAAGTTGAGTTGGAATCGCTAAAATTCAAGATCAATGATATTGAACTTTCTGTGACTACATACAGTCCAACGTGGCTATGAAAACGTCAAAGCAGAAATAGGTAGCATCTACCATAAGATAAATAAGACCGAGGAACAGCTTTTCCCATTGCTTTTTGATGAAATGAGTCAAAGGCTTGAACGAATTGATAACATTGTTATTAGAGGTATAGCAGAGGCTAATGATGGGACTGTTGATGAGAGACAAGATAGGGATCGTCAGAATCTGGGTGAAATTTTGAAAGAAATGCAACTTTCTACGATAGAGGTTACTGATATAAAACGCATTGGTCGGTTTCGGCCTGATTTTGGACCGCGTCCTATAAGGCTATCCACTAAAACCTCCAAAGAGAAGCAGGATATACTTAGAAGGAGCAAATTGTTGCGAAATTCTTCGAGGTTCAAGTCCGTATATGGAAGCAATGATATGACGCAGACTCAGCAAGCAGCTTTAAAGGCTCAGAGGCAAGAGCTTAGACGCAGATGAGACAATGGTGAAGACGTTGCTATCTTCAGAAATCAAGTAACTCGGCGCACTGATATTAGAAATTTTCAATGAATTTTTTATCCACGTATCCTCACAGTTATGCCACAGACTCTACTACCTCTTACGTAAAAAAATCCAAAGCTCCGAAGGTCCTTGCTAATGCGAGATCCGTTGTCAACAAATTAGATGAATTAAATGTAACTGTATCCATGCTAAAGCCTGAAGTTATGCTTATCACCGAATCATGGTTACACCCAGATATTGATGACTCTGTTTGCAGAATTCATGATTATATTTTCTTTCGTGGTGTTTGCGCTTGGATCCATCAAAGTTTATGTCCAAAAGAAAGACAACCCACAGTGACCAAACCACATTCTATTGAACTTTTGACCTTAGAATTTGTGAACATTACTTGTATCCTGGCTTACGTTCCTCCTAATCTTCGTGCTAATGACCATGAGGCTATTTCTCTTTTCTTGCTGCAAGAGCTTGATGATGTTCTGACTAGCGATGTTGAAGCTAATTTGATGATATGTGGGGACTTCAATAACTTCGATACAGCTGTGTTTTCTGAAGATTTTAACTTAAGTAATACAGTTATTTGTCCTACCAGGTCAAACAATATTCTTGACCATGTTTGGATAGATGACGAGCTTAGTCTTCTTTATGAAGAAACAGCGCACATCGGTCCGCCTTTGAGTACTTCAGACCATAATTGTGTTGTTCTGAACCCAAGAGACTCTGACAAATTACATTTACATGACTGTAAACGTGTTGTAGAGGTTTGGGACTATAGACAGCCTAATATTCAGGAGTTTGTCTCTATTTTGTCTACGATGGACTTTAACATCTTGAATAATTGTTCCTCCGTGAATGATATGCTTCATATGTTTTATGAATTGTTATTTTCTGCATCCGAGTGTTTCCAACGTGAGTTTGTGACATTTTCTAAAAGAGACAAACCGTGGATTACTCCTTTTTTAAAGTCTTTCATCAATAAGAGATGGAAAGCATTCAGAGATAAAGATTGGGCTTTGTTCGAACATTACAAACATCGTGTACAGGCTGAGATTTTCAAGGCAAAACTTAAATGGGCTGAAAAGCATTCTAATTCGGTAAAAGATTGCTGGTCCGTCGTGAACGAGGTGCGAGGCATTAAGGGTAAAGACATGTTCGAAAATATGATAAATGAATTTGGCAGTTGCAATAATTTAATTGATGCTTTGACTACCACATTCCAAAGAAATTTCAATAATACTTTTGACGACGACTTTTACAGTGACATTGCTGACGTTTGGAATTTTTCTGTTTCTGAGCACGATGTATTCAAGACAATAAATTCTTTGAAACTAAACAAATCAGCTGGTCCCGATCATATCCCACCTCGACTTTTGCGCATTGGTGCTTCTCTATTGAGTGCTCCTATTTCGAGCATTGTCAATGCTTCTATTGCTCAGAGGACATTTCCGAGTGAACTCAAAATTGCCAGAATTCATCCCATTCCAAAGAAAAGTGCTCCTACCATCAATGACTTACGTCTTATTTCGGTTCTATCGGCTTTATCCAAGGTCATTGAGAGACTGATTTGAAGTAAAATTAAGACATCCCTTATCCATTGTTACGGTGTAGAACAACATGCATACAGACCTTTGTGATCCACCACAAGTGCGTTAGTGGCCATTACAAATGAAATAAAGGCTCTTATGGAAAAAGATGGTACTATTGGTGTTTGTGTGTCCTGCTTAGATTTAACGAAAGCGCATCATCAAATTTCTGCTGTTCTGAAGAAAGCTTCCTCTCGTCTGTATGTCATTCGCGTTCTAAAATCTATGTTAACCCCCTTCTGCCGATGGATGCAAATATGCAACCACCTATTCTGACAAAGCGTTGAAGTCTGTTGTCATGATAGCCGCGTCTGATTGGCTCTCGAGGAGTCACCCACGATGCGTACGTTGGCTCAATAACAGTGACTGATTTGGGGAAGCCAGTAAAACGTGCTGGCGCGTGTATTGAATCCAAACTGATTATTTTCGATTCGACCATATGTCATGGTAAGTAGAATCTCGTGTTTATATCACATAACAATGCATTATATAGCTAATTCCACTACTTCCAAGTGATCTAAACGATAATTGTAAGCAAATCAAGTGGTTATCGATACAATAGATATTGATTCATTGTGTATAATGGGCCTGTTTTTCTTGTGGTTGCATTTGTGCATCATTAGGCAAATAGTCACTTCTGAAAGTATGGATGCATAAATGAAACCATTCAGGAAATGTCCTGCTCAGGCCAACATTTATGTACTAAGATATCAACAATGTTCTTATTGATGTATACATTTATTCACAGTGATATGGGTGCCCTTCAAATTTAGCAGGGGACCATTATATTCTGTTCAGGCCCACATAAATTGTGACAGCACAATGTCACGTTTATTTCAAGGATATGAGAGTATATATATTTGCTAGGGTGACCATTATGTTCTGTTCAGACCAAATACTTCCATGTACAGACATTTCCCATGATCCATGGTAGGCCTACCAACAAGCATATGCTTATCTTCATTCATAATGATACGGTATGGGTACATAGCCAAGTCTAGAAAGGCCTAGGCCTATCAATATAAAACTAAAAGATGTTATATTTTTTACTCTTTAGGATTCAGCTCGACAGCCACGACAATCCCGTCAGAACGCACTGAATCTAGTCTTCAATATCCAGCCAGACGTAAGCGATGATGAACTGATGGACGAGAATGATGAAGGGGATGAATTGAGGAATTCGATAGATCAAACCATTAACGATGTCCTATCCACTGACTACGATCTTCAGGAAGAGACTGATTCTGACGACGAATCAGCAAGTGCTACCAACGAAGACAGTAGACTGCTGTGGAGGAAAATTGATTTCGAACCTCAAGTTAGTGACTTCTGTGGGGAAATAGACTTTCCTGATGAGATAAAATCTCCTTATTTGTACTTCAAAGACTTTTTCAACGACGAAATGTTCGCTGAAATCTCAAACCAAACAAACCTTTATTATTTTCAGCAAACCTGTCGAGTTTTAGATACTACCCATAAGGAAATCGAACTCGCAATTGGTATCTATTTGCGAATGGGTCTTGTCCAGATGGGGGCGGTCCGAGATTATTGGTCAAACTTGCTGGGTTATGAGAAGATTCAATCTGTTATTTCCCGTGATCGTTTCGAGTTACTGATAAGGTACTTACATTTCGTTGACAACATGGACAATCAAATAGACAGGAATAATCGTATATGGAAATTACTTCCATTCATAGAAAGTCTGCGATCTAACTTCTTGAAGATCAGCCCCGAAGAATATCAAAGTATTGATGAAATTTGCGTACCGTACAAAGGAAGGCGAACTTCTTTGAGACAATACAATCCTAAAAAGCCCTCTCGCTGGCACATCAAGCTCTGGGGTCGGTCATGAACATCTGGACTCCTATATGACTTCGAAATTTATGGAGGAAAGGTAACGGATGGGAAGACAACGGTTTATGACATTGTGATGAACTTGGTTAGAACTCTGCCTGATAACCATCATTTCAAGCTTTTCGCAGATAATTTCTTTACAACTCTTCCTCTTGTAATTGATCTAAAAGAGCGGGGATTTGAATTCACAGGGACCGTTCGTGCAAATCGAATGCCAGTCAAACTGAAAGACGAGAAAGACTTGTCAAAATCTGGGAGAGGGTCTGCTGATTGGAGAGTAGAAAGTTCCAAAGGGATTGCTTTTGTTCGATGGTTCGACAACCGTTGTGTCAACTTGGTATCTACTCACTCAGCCATAGAGGCTCAGAAAAATGTTCGACGATATGATCGCAAACAGAAGGCTTTTGTTGACGTATCGTGCCCTGATATTGTTACGCAATACAATAAACATATGGGTGGCATAGACTTGTGTGACTCATTGACATCTTTGTACAAATATCCGGTCAGATCGCACAGATGGTATTTGTACATTTTCTACCATTTGTGCCAAGTTGCTCTTGTGAATTCGTGGTTGATATACAGACGTGACCATGATCACTTACACGGACAGAACAATAATAAAACTCTTTCACTGAAAGAGTTCAGCGCTTCTGTTGCTGCTGGATTGATCAATGTCAACTCTTCATCATGTGTTGGTCGTCTTTCCATGCTTGGAACCCTAACAAAAAGAAGAAGGACTGATATTCCAAGACCAGCACCTGATTCTAATTCAAGGTACGATCTATATGACCATTTTCCTGTACAAACGGAGAAGCGCCTTCGGTGTGCTTTATGTCCGAGAGGTAACACATATTCATTCATTTCATGTAGCAAATGCGAAAAACATTTATGTTTGAACAAAGATCGCAACTCTTTTTATACTTATCATCATAAATGATGTGACCATCAATGAATATGAGTTACCTCTTTTTACATGCAACTTTTTTACTTCCAGCTCCGATAGGATTCTTACATATTAGTCCATATTATTCAAAAATCGAGTGTTGGCATGCAGCAATGCATGCAGTTTGTATAATAAAACGATTTTCAATTGCAATCGATTGCTTTGATATTGGCTTAGGCCCGTAATGATCTATTAGCAACATCAGCATGTTCAGAAAATTAGTTTCAAATATTGTAGGTCTAGATGATTAGGTGGGAACTTGCCGAAGGATGCATATATGCATCAATTGAAAAATCTTGAAGAAGATAAGAAACAGTTGCTCTAACGTGATAATATTGTTTAATACTGCAATTATAGAGAACGGACAAAGCAAATATTTTTTCTGACAAGAGTAAGTGACTTCAGGCAGAAGAGGGTTAAGTAAAAAAGACCTTATAAACGTCTATCACTCATTAATAGCGAGTTTGATTATGTATGCATCACCTGTTTATGGCTCCTTACCTGTAAAGTTGTTAACAAAGCTATAACGATTTCAACGGCGTGCACATAAGATCATTTGTGGTCCTAATTGTCATTGTGATAGCTTCCCTGAAATTGTAAACCTTTTTGAACAGAGGGCTATTGATTTCCTTTTGAAATGTGAGAGTTCAACTTTGCATCCGCTCAACAACTTGATTCCTGAAAGACTACGCTCCAGTAAACATTTTCGTGTTCCTTTTTGTCGCACTACCAGGTACTTGAACTCATTTTTACCATGGTCATGTATTTTGTATAATCAGTGAATGTAGTACAAACTGTCTTCATTTTGTCGTAAAGCCATGTCATTAATTCTTTATTTATTCACTTGAACATTGTATTCTTGATCATAACTTGTAATGTAAACGATTATCAATTTATTGAATAAACATTTCTTACTTACTTACTTTACTCAACATCACAAGTTTCTAAACCAATGTCTTCATGTTTCAGTACACTCCGAAAAATCCGCTCAATCCGTCGATCAATTACTCGATCTCATACTGCCTATCTGTTTGAGTCATTGGTGTTCCCTGTTCTCGAATATTGTGTCAGTGCTTTCACTGGGCTGCCCGAAGTTTCCATGAACCTCCTTCAGAGCGTGATCAATGCTTCAGTTCGTCTGGTGAACAACATCCCTTGCCTTGGCCATGTTTCAGATCTGGGCTGATTATCCATGCGGCATCGTGTTGATCTTTGCTTAGCCACCGTGGCCTATAAGTGTGTTCATGGTTCTGTCCCATCTTACCTTGGAGAGCGACTGAGGCTTGTGAGTGACCTTCCCAACCGATCTCGACTCCGCTCTTCATCAAAAGACTACTCATACCACGTTGCAAACTTCAATTTACGCAGAATAAACTACTCTCTAGTGCAGTTCATGTATGGAATAGCCATATATCGGAATAGCCTACCTACCACCAGAATGTCTATCTCAAGAGACAGTTAAACTTTTTAAGTCATCTGTCAGGCTAAGATTTACATGAAAAAATCAGCTGATTGTAATTTATTTTGTGTTTAGCTTGCATGTGCTTTTGAATTTTGTGACTTGACTCTGAAGCTTTTTATCTAGTTGTTATTTTGATAAAAATTGTCTTCATTCATTCATTTCGTGTCCAAGTTACTCCACATATTTTTGGTTTAAGAAGCATTCTAAATAATGCATATAGACTCAGAGTAAGTATATATTATCTTGCGCTGATCACATAGGCATAATAGTTTATTTAAATGACTGATCCGGAGGCTATGACTGTTGGAATTGATGCATTTCATCTCAGATATTCTCGTACGTACACCTGGAGACAAAATGGAAGAAGCAAGATGTATTCTATTTGATGTAATGCAATCCATTACAATCCAGATGCAGGATTAATTCATTCTAAGAAGATTCAGAGATACAAAGGGGCTTACAAATGCCTGGTTGCTCCATTTGGGAATTTCATCCATTCACCTTTGTTCTACTCTGCCAGCCAACCTTTCAACTTTATAGTTGCAGGTGATTGATTTTAACTATGAGAGAAGACGGAGAAATTGTCTTTCGAAATGTGTACGTTTGAGAGAGAATATGAAGAATCTGGTAATAGAAACTATATCGACACAAAACCCTGTAGCCATAACTGTTCCAAAGGTCCTGTTGATAGTCTGCATGACAATTACAGAAGCAAGTGTGTCTGTCAATAATAAAAATATTATGTCAAAGCTAATCGCTGAGAAGATGCATGTCTCAAACCGCAATTACCTGCAACCAAGCAGGAGCCACTCTGTTTATTCAATTCCTCCTCCCTAATTTTCGCTCGATCCTTTTTGTTATCTATCTAGCGTCTCACATTCATCAAAATCACGTTCAATGCATGCGGTACATCCAATAAATGTAATAACAGCAGACAACAGGGTTGAAACCGGCAGGGTTTTTGGTGATCATTGTCTCTGTATTAATTGTGTGAAAAAAACAATCGCTCCCTTTGTTTGTTCATTGTACGGACGAACTATGAAATTGTCTCTGTAACCGATTTGTTGAGGTTGGCAGCTGCTCACCGTTAGACATCATTCGATTTCTATATAGAATGCTTGAAATACATGAACGGTTTGTCTACCATTATTTCGGATAAGCAATAGTTGCCGATGAAGTCCAATACGGTCCGATACGGACCAGGACATAGCTGTGTCCGCTTATTCTGGTCATCCTGGTCGTACTGAGCATCGCTTATCAAAGAGAATTACTGATCACCTCCCGAAATTGGCTATTACTCTTGGTGTAAGACCAAGATCCAGGAATACTCCTGCCAGCTCTGTCACTAGTTATATTATATCTTGCAGAACTTTTGACAAAAATCGTCGTCCGTCATCTTACTTTTCTATCATCGGTAGTACTAACAATTACCGCTATCTAATTCTCATTATTAAAGCTATGATGCCGGCTCTTTGTGTACAGAAAGAAACGCATCAACTTCACCGTAAGTGGTAGCAGACTAATATTCATGTGTATTAGCTCATTCTCGCAACCGCTCTCCATGTCAGACATTGCAGCTTGTCATTATATAATCCGGTGTGTTCCACTGACGTGAACCGACGAAAGGCCTCTGTATATGACTTCGTAACTTTTGTACTTTATTTCTTTGTCTCATTTAGTACTTTGACAACACAAGAAGTGGATGAAGATTTTTTTGTTTTGGGATTGGTGTACAAATCAATATCAACACGCGGTACTTTCACATTTCTATGTTCACATTTTGTGAATTTTAGCTCGAGATTTTCTGGATTGTGGTCTTGAAACCTTTGTTGCAACGCCGCATCCAATAAACATAATTCGTGAATATATTATGAAATTCTTATTGATAAACAGACAATTTATTCTCTAAAGAATGAAAGTGGTCACTAGTCGACATAGGCCTAATAAAAGCAAAATAATCAGTCGGCCTGTTTTCAAAATTTGAGGCGAAAGCAGGTTGGCCACAAGTTCCCCAACCCTGGTGGACGGGAAACGGACGACAACAGACATCTCATGCGGATTAAGACAGCCTTTGCTTTCATAGTGCATGTACGAGTATACATGTACTTGCTAATAAAATGCTTAGACTGCTAATGGATGACTAATTTGATCAAAAGCATTCCAGATGAAGCTTCAGATCCTCAAAGACTCAATTTCTTTTAAATTACTGCATTTGTGAAATTCATATTCCTAAGGACTCTTTCACACTTGCATCTTTCTGTCGTGCTGATGTCAATTGAGTTTTGATATAACTTTCCACTTTGCATTTTAACTTTTGCGAATGTCAATCACCGACCAAGCCATTTCGATCTCTAGATTTCTCAAGACAGAAAAAGTGCTTGTGTCCTAAGCTACTGGAAAAAGGCCTTGCACTACAGCTCATCCGAAGACAGATTTCGTGTGTTTTTGTACTTGTTGGCTTCGAAACTAGTAGGAAATGACAGCGGAATTTCTGAAATGTATTATAACTCACTGCAATTTTCAAAGAAGTCTCCATATTTTACCTATTTGCAGGCATAGAAATCTCAGCAAGCTAATCAATCCTTTTTGTTGATGAAAGTAGTGTCAGTTGCGCCATCTTTTCACAGAAGATTTTATGAAGATATTTTTTATCAATAGATTTTATGAAGAGGTTGCTTTCATCAACGTGTCAATGGGATCTTCTCTCGCGATTTCGAACATTGCAGGCAACATTTCATCATCAACACGAACGTCTCTGCGGTCACCTTGCACCCTTCATTCAATTCGCTGTCTCGCATAAGTCTCGTATAACCAGAGATAGATTGCATTGTCTGCGTGTTTGGGTATAGAGATGACTTTCCACAATATCATGCCCATCAAGTCACCCGCAATTCAATAACTTTCACCCACACGAGTAAGTGATGCTGTCGAAACATCGAATTTTGTATATTGGGTATACTTGGGACAATTGAGATATCGTGCCACAGGTAGGCACATTTTTAAAAATTTGTCTTCTGCAAGGCTCTTACTTTGCATGCCTCATTCCAATGCAGACGATGAGTGAATTTTCAGCCTTATCAGGAAAAACAGGACAGAGAACAGACTATCATCATCATTCCATACTCTAAACTAAACAGTGTTGTAATTTGAAAACAAATACTTTTGACGATCATGCCTGTCATGAGTTGAAACCAACGAAAGCCTCGCTGAGCCAAGCTAAAAGTGCAACATGGGAGTACAACAAAGAACACAAAAATGAAATTTATTCACCATGAGTAGTAAGCAAGTGACAAACACTCGACCGGCGCCCCCCCCCTCTGGAACGGCAGAGTGTCGTGGTCGGCCGCCGTGGTGCTTCGGGTCTGAGTCCCCCCCCCTCTGGAACGACAGAGTCTGTCGTGGTGTGCCGGCCAGGTTGGTTCACAACATGTTCGCTGACTCCCCCCCCCTCTGCAACGACAGAGTGTGAGACTCGGATGTGTTGGTCTCGTATGGGTTGACGTGACCGACCGCCTAGGTTGACGTGACCGACCGCCTAGGTTGACGTGGCCGACCGCCTCGGTTGACGTGGGCGACCGTCTAGGTTGACGTGGGCGACCGTCTAGGTTGTCGTGGATGGTGAAATGGCTGCCAGATTCGGATTCAGCGTAAAATTCTGCATCGGTAGGGTGAGTTTCAAGGCAATTGGCGAGAAAAAATTTTTCTTCAAAATTTTAACAGAGTTAGAATTTGGGACGTTTTGGTGTGTAGCGCCCAAACGAAGCATCGGATGATAAAACGGAGGCCAGATTCGGAATCTACGTGAAATTTTGGGTTAGGAAGGATGTTTCCAGCGAAATCGGAGAGAAAAAATTTTCGGCTGACGTCCCCCCCCCCTCTGGACAGCTTGCTTCGATTTTGGCTTCCAGTGGACGGATTTTGTCGTGCGATAGCTCGTTTGAAAGCTAAGAGTGAGACAAATTCAGTGAAAGAATCGGCTTGTTCCTATCTGTCTTCGTTTAGATGTGAGACGCCATTTAAGATTTTGGGACATTGGTGAAAAACGACAGAGTTAGAATTTGGGACGTTTTGGGCTCTAGCTTCAAAACGAAGCATCGGATTGGAAAACGGATTTCAGATTTGGAATCAGCGTGAAATTCTTTATCTGTATGGTGAGTTTCAAGTCAATCGGAGAGAAAAAATTTTCAACATTTTTCGAAAAAACGACAGAGTTAGAATTTGGGACGTTTTAGTGTGTAGCGCCCAAACGAAGCATCGGATGAGAAAACGGAGGCCAGATTCGGAATCTACGTGAAATTTTGGGTTAGGAAGGATGTTTCCAGCGAAATCGGAGAGAAAAAATTTTCACTGACGTCCCCCCCCCTCTGGACAGCTTGCTTCGATTTTGGCTTCCAGTGGACGGATTTTGTCGTGCGATAGCTCGTTTGAAAGCTAAGAGTGAGACAAATTCAGTGAAAGAATCGGCTTGTTCCTATCTGTCTTCGTTCAAAAGTTAGAGCGGTTACAAGATTTTAGGTCGGAGCTCGCTCACCTGAAAAAATCCTAAGTGTCAGAGTGGCTTTGTATGGGTAAAAATTTGAAAATTTTCCAAAATGTGGAATTTCGACCTGGGACCGTCACCAAAACATTTTTCATCAAATTTTGAAATTTCACTGACGTCCCCCCCCTCTGGATAGCTTGCTTCGATTTTGGCTTCCAGTGGACGGATTTTGTCGTGCGATAGCTCGTTTGAAAGCTAAGAGTGAGACAAATTCAGTGAAAGAATCGGCTTGTTCCTATCTGTCTTCGTTTAGATGTGAGACGCCATTTAAGATTTTGGGACATTGGCGAAAAACGACAGAGTTAGATTTCGAATCAGCTTGATGTTATTGTCCAATGAGGATCATCATCCAATGAGAATCAAGCATTTCTTTATAAATAGCGAGCCTTCCACAGTGAGAATCATTCCATCGTTGAATTGTACGAGTGACGGACG
>CAJQUW010010250.1:0-40796 GCA_907163375.1 Prostheceraeus crozeri
TTGGTCGACCGCCTGGTTGACGTGGGCGACCGTCTAGGTTGACGTGGGCGACCGCCAGGATTAGTCTTGAGGCTATAGTGTGTGATGTTTTTGGTGCAATCTGCTGAATGTTGGGTTGTAAAATGGGTTGTTTCGAGTGGAAGGAGTGGTCGGATGAGAAAACGGAGGTCAGATTCGGATTCAGCGTGAAATTCTGCATCGGTAGGGTGAGTTTCAAGGCAATCGGTGAGAAAAAATTTTCAACATTTTTCGAAAAACGACAGAGTTAGAATTTGGGACGTTTTTGTGTGTAGCGCCCAAACGAAGCATCGGATGAGAAAACGGAGGCCAGATTCGGAATCTACGTGAAATTTTGGGTTAGGAAGGATGTTTCCAGCGAAATCGGAGAGAAAAAATTTTCGGCTGACGTCCCCCCCCCTGGACAGCTTGCTTCCAGTGGACGGATTTTGTCGTGCGATAGCTCGTTTGAAAGCTAAGAGTGAGACAAATTCAGTGAAAGAATCGGCTTGTTCCTATCTGTCTTCGTTCAAAAGTTAGAGCGGTTACAAGGTTTTAGGTCGGAGCTCGCTCACCTGAAAAAATCCTAAGTGTCAGAGTGGCTTTGTATGGGTAAAATTTTGAAAATTTTCCAAAGTGTGGAATTTCGACCTGGGACCGTCACCAAAACATTTTTCATCAAATTTCACTGACCCCCCCCCGACAACAATCTTCTAACTTTGGTTCTAGTGGACGGATTTTGTCTTACAGCTACTCGTTTGAAAGAGGAGAAAAAACTGCTCGACAACATTTTTTGTTGCGAGTCAATCGGACCAGCCGTTCACAAGTTAGAGCGGTTACAAGATTTTAGGTCGGAGCTCGCTCACCTGAAAAAATCCTAAGTGTCAGAGTGACTTTGTATGGGTAAAAATTTGAAAATTTTCCAAAGTGTGGAATTTCGACCTGGGACCGTCACCAAAACATTTTTCATCAAATTTCACTGACCTCCCCCCCCTGGTCAGCTAGCTTCTATCTTGGCTTCTAGTGGACGGATTTTCTCGTGCAATAGCTCGTTTGAAAGCTAAGAGTGAGACAAATTCAGTGAAAGAATCGGCTTGTTCCTATCTGTCTTCGTTCAAAAGTTAGAGCGGTTACAAGATTTTAGGTCGGAGCTCGCTCACCTGAAAAAATCCTAAGTGTCAGAGTGACTTTGTATGGGTAAAATTTTGAAAATTTTCCAAAGTGTGGAATTTCGACCTGGGACCGTCACCAAAACATTTTTCATCAAATTTCACTGACCCCCCCCCCCCGACAACAATCTTCTAACTTTGGTTCTAGTGGACGGATTTTGTCTTACAGCTACTCGTTTGAAAGAGGAGAAAAAACTGCTCGACAACATTTTTTGTTGCGAGTCAATCGGACCAGCCGTTCACAAGTTAGAGCGGTTACAAGATTTTAGGTCGGAGCTCGCTCACCTGAAAAAATCCTAAGTGTCAGAGTGACTTTGTATGGGTAAAAATTTGAAAATTTTCCAAAGTGTGGAATTTCGACCTGGGACCGTCACCAAAACATTTTTCATCAAATTTCACTGACCTCCCCCCCCCTGGACAGCTAGCTTCTATCTTGGCTTCTAGTGGACGGATTTTCTCGTGCAATAGCTCGTTTGAAAGCTAAGAGTGAGACAAATTCAGTGAAAGAATCGGCTTGTTCCTATCTGTCTTCGTTCAAAAGTTAGAGCGGTTACAAGATTTTAGGTCGGAGCTCGCTCACCTGAAAAAATCCTAAGTGTCAGAGTGGCTTTGTATGGGTAAAATTTTGAAAATTTTCCAAAGTGGGGAATTTCGACCTGGGACCGTCACCAAAACATTTTTCATCAAATTTCTCTGAACGAGGGGGGGGGAGGTCAGTGAAATTTGATGAAAAATGTTTTGGTTAAGGTCCCAGGTTGAAATTCGGAAGTTTTAAATTTTTCAAAATTTTCACCACACTGGAGCTCTCACACTTAGGAATTTTTTCACTTGTGGCATGTTACATGGACATGTGCTGGCGGACCAACTTCCCGTGGTCATATGAGAATGGTTCAGGTGTCATATTGTAAAGAATGATGAGACAAATCGTTTGCAACAAACCGCATGTCGCTACGATGAATACTTTCGGAGATAGAGCCATTTTAAGTTTTCTTCCGAGCATATATAAACCCCCGACAACGTAAGTCTGATCACTTCATCGAAAGACGAGGTAAGCGACGGTCGTCGCTCTGAGCTCCCGATATCGGGTGCAAAGGACTCTATCTTTTGAAGTAGGCAAGCTATCTTGCTACTTCAAAGTTTGTATGATAGAGTTTGATAGTGTCTTTACTACTGATAAAATTTTTTAAAAGTAGTATGAGTAGTAAAATGCGGAATTTTTTAAAAATTCTTAATTTTCACTTTTTTCAAAGTTTTAACATATAGACTAAGGTTTTCAAGTATCCTGAGTTCAAATATGCTATCAGATTTGAAATTTAACTAAGTCTAAGGCAGCTTTGAGGGGTTAGATCCCAGCTACTGATCACTACCTTTGACTCGGCGTTCCTGTTACCACTTCGGGGCAGTGACAATGATGTCTTCAGCTGTAAAGAGCGGGTATCGGGGAAGATCTCTCACTTCCCTAGTGATCGGTACAAGGCCTTCGGGCTGTCGACGGGATCGAGTGCCACTCACTACACTCACATCTATCATTCCTCACTAAGTGTTGATATTATGTTGAATGTTGACTAAGTTGAATGTTGAATGATGATATTATGTTCTGGGCTGTATACTACATTCAAATCTGCTATCAGAAATTTAACTAAGGCAGCTTTGAGGGGTTAGATCCCAGCTACTGATCACTACCTTTGACTCGGCGTTCCTGTTACCACTTCGGGGCAGTGACAATGATGTCTTTAGCTGTAAAGAGCGGGTATCGGGGAAGATCTCTCACTTCCCTAGTGATCGGTACAAGGCCTTCGGGCTGTCGACGGGATCGAGTGCCACTCACTACACTCACATCTATCATTCCTGACTAAGTTTAATGCTTTAGGAATATGACTGTACTACATGATTCAAAACTTATACTAATTTCATTATCTTACAGTTAACGAGAAATCTCAGTAACGACAAAAATGGTCAATAACGACAAAAACAAAAAATTTCACATCAAAATGTGCGTATGCGGTCGAATCAACCGCCGAGACGGTCTCAGGGACCACATAAGGAAGGCAGGGGCCGACCACATGGTTATCCTGAATAGGATTGCCTGTGTGAAGTGCAGGGTGCTGTTGGTTGTTGGGCAGGAGGCCGAGTTTTATCGGAGGCATGGTGAGTGTGTAGGAGGGTTGGTGACCGATTTGAGATTTACACAGTTGATTGTGGAAGAGAGGGAGCGAATGTTGGCGAATGTTGCGAATGTTGTTGAGAATGTTGTTGAGAATGCTAGTGGGAATGTTGTTGAGAATGCTAGTGGGAATGCTGTGGAGAATGCTAGTGGGAATGCTGTGGAGAATGAGGTAGAGAATGCTGTGGCCGGTTTGAAGGCTGACAAGTGGCGGAAGAGAGTGTTTGAGAGTGATGATGAGGATGATGTGGATTTGGATAGGGAGCGAGTGAGGAAGTGTGTGAGGAAGTTGAGCTCTTCGTCATCGGAGGTATCCAATATTGTTATTAGCGACCCCCGAAGAGCTCATCTTCCCCAATAGTGAAGGGTGGTGGGGTACGGAAGCAGTCGGCGCGGTGGGATGAGGACATGGAAAAGAAGCATGTGTCGCAGCAAGCGGCACATGCTTTGTTGGTAGATCGCTACGAAAGTTTGAGGAAGGTGAATGAGAGAACGTTGAGTGAGTTGAGTGAGCTGAAAATGAAGGAGTTGAAATGTAAGGAGGTGGCAGATGAGAATATCCGTATGAGGCGTGTTGTGAAAGAGTTGAAGGAGAATGTGCGAGTGTTGGAAGACAAGAATGATGAGTGTGAGAAGAGGGCGAGTGCTGCGGAGAGGAGAATGGGAGAGGCAGAAGCGAAGTTTGAGGAGATGATGAAGGAGATGAGTGTGTTGAGAGCGAGGAATGTTGAGTTGGAGAGGACTGTGGCTCGGCGGGGTGATGAGAGGCAGGCGTGTGAGAAGTTGGAGCGCATGAGGGATGAGTGGGAACGTGTGAATGAGGATCGTTTGTTTGAATTTCACATCCCTATTCGGGATAACCATCTGGCCGGCGAAGTCCTCGTCAATAAAAGCCTGGACGAATCAATTATTTGCTATCATGGACATCCGAGCAAGAAATGCCTCCACGCTACACTAAGAATGCGCGGGCATCTCCACAAATTTTCAATCAGGAAGCCCGCGAGACTGCCTAAGGATGACTAACTTGGTAAGTGAAAAAGTAAATAAGATAGTATATCCTATTCTAATACATATCATTTTCATTGCAGATCTTTGCCTGCCTTCACCACCCCATCAATTTACTCCCGAGAACGAACCATCGGCTCTCTTAAGGGCCACCTAGGGGCAAGACATGATAGAACCTCCACGCGGTTTGCCCTGGGCAGTCTTCGGACTGGCGAATACTATCATTAAGTTGAATCTGCTATCAGTCAACTTGAACGTTGCGTCGCGTTAGAGGGGTATATAAACCACTGCCTCTCATTTCATTTCATTTCAATCATGCAGACGCCGAACAGTCAAGTCAGCTCTCCTCGCGGACCGCAGTTAAGGCCGCGAAATTTATTTGAGGAGTTCGTCAGGCTAGAGGAGCAAGACAGAGTCCACAACAATCTTGCTCGGATTGGCAATCCGATGACAGCAACTGCTGCCAATCCAACGGAATGGCGCTACATTCCACTCTATACTCACATGCCAGTTAGTGTGGAAGTCGACAGTGCTACCAAAGAGAGAGTCTTTGACTCTCTCAGCAGAATTGGTAGGCTGTAGGATGACGACTCCCGAGAACGAACCATCGGCTCTCTTAAGGGCCACCATGGGGCAAGACATGATAGAACCTCCTCGCGGTTTGCCCTGGGCAGTCTTCGGACTGGCGAATACTATCATTAAGTTGAATCTGCTATCAGTCAACTTGAACATTATGCAGTCGATTGCTATCCCTGAAGCATTCTGATTCGCTGTTGAGCAATTCATTGTTGAAAACCCTATATAAGCCAGAAGATTGTAGCGCTTCTCATTCAATTTGAAGTCACGATGGAAGCGACATCTGCCGACAATATTCCCGTCTTCACTGATGAAGACAACGGTATTCCCGAGTTCGTCATCCTCGACGAGTGGGATGAGGATGAGAAGAAGGGGAGGATCAAGAGGATCGTTTGGACGGATGAGGTGTGGACTCCAAATACCACCCGCATCCGAAAGGTGCCAGATGCACCACCACGGCTTAGGCGGTATAGGGTATACGAGAACCTAACCGTCATACCTATTGACTATTCAAGCCAATAGTCATCTTGTTACTCCCGAGAACGAACCATCGGCTCTCTTAAGGGCCACCATGGGGCAAGACATGATAGAACCTCCTCGCGGTTTGCCCTGGGCAGTCTTCGGACTGGCGAATACTATCATTAAGTTGAATCTGCTATCAGTCAACTTGAACGTTGCAAATGAAGTTCGGTGTAATACTTCCTTTCGACGGGCGTTCCTGTAAAGGGCGGCGGTGAAACCCGTAGCTATGTATACCGCAAGGGACATTCGGCAATGGTCAATCTTGTTAAACCTCTCTGCGTCATGTTTGCAAGTGATTGCCTCTGTCTCAACGTAGCATGCATTCGCGTCAGGGCGACATTTAGCCAACTGTCGAAGGTTGCCTAAAACTTTCCATTGCATACGTTATGAGAACCATGAGTTCTACCTGTCTCTATCAATGAGACGAATTGATGAATGGAATGAAATGGGAGGACACTCACGCGCCACACGCAACATAACACACTTCTCTCTTCCGTAGTCTAACAAGCTCTTTACACATGGATCGCAGTCGATTGCTATCCCTGTATCAGAAGTGTAAGCTATCTTAATTTATTTGACACTATTTTATCTACCATCATCGTCCATATGAAATGTTTTTAGATTTACAAGTTAGACTAAGCGTGCTACTATTTCCAAATGAAAAAGTATACATGCTTAAATCATCCACTTAAGCCCATCCATAGTCTAACAAGCTCTTTACACATGGATCGCAGTCGATTGCTATCCCTGTATCAGAAGTGTAAGCTATCTTAATTTATTTGACACTATTTCATCTACCATCATCGTCCATATGAAATGTTATAAGATTTACAAGTTAAACTAAGCGTGCTACTATTTCCAAATGAAAAAGTATACATGGTTAAATCATCCACTTAAGCCCATCCGTAGTCTAACAAGCTCTTTACACATGGATCGCAGTCGATTGCTATCCCTGTATCAGAAGTGTAAGCTATCTTAATTTATTTGACACTATTTCATCTACCATCATCGTCCATATGAAATGTTATAAGATTTACAAGTTAAACTAAGCGTGCTACTATTTCCAAATGAAAAAGTATACATGGTTAAATTATTCACTAAAACCCCATTCAAGTAAGTCAGTATGAAAGCAAAGATAATACGAAATAAACATTTATTATGGCATGTATTTCAAAAGGTCTTCATCGTCAATATCGTCCCAGAGTCTGGCTTCACATAGATTACAAAAACAGTTGAGCTGCTTTAAACGTTCTTCTGCAGCGTCCCTCACTTTCTCAATGTACGCCCACTCCGCCACGGTTCGCGGTTGGGAGTTAGGGGTGTACCACTCCCATATTTGATGCAAGTGCGACTTGCTGGTCATCTCCATCACCCCTTCGGCATCATATTGTAAATATTTCCACCGTATGCCTGTTAGGTCGGGCAACTCCTCTTCATCCTCCTCCGATAATGATAACTTTCGTATATTGTCGAGATTGTATGTCTTCTCCACCTTCGCCTTTCTTGGTGCATTTGCTGTAACGAGCACCTTTGCTGATGTATATGGAGAGGAGAACTCCAATGCGGTATTTGGTGTTGTTGGAGGACTTGTCATGTTGTCTTTGAAATGCTGACTTTGAATAATGATAACTTTAACATTTTTCTAATTCTTAAGTATACACAAGCAGCCAATCAGAATGAACATCCAATGAATGAAGAGGATGAAAGTATATAAGCAAAGTGACATTCAGGTCATTTCATTTAATCTGTGAATCATACAAGTGACGAACGCACGATCTCTCTCTTTGACTATTATTTGAGTGAAGTCTCTATCTTGTAGAAGTATCAACCTTAAACTTGATTTCGTTGAAATGGTAAGTTGAAAATTTCCTCTCATCTCCCTCAAACGTGTGACTAATAGCATCTTCCTCAATTTCAGACATCAACTTCATCACCAACGCCCTCTCTTCTCGAGGAAAGTTTAGAGTTATTGAGTCAAGGTAGGTTGTAACACTACACTGAGGCTTGAACAGAGATGAAAGAATGATTTCTCTTTCAGGTGATGTGAGTTCCAGCTCAGGACTCTCGCGGCAAGGCAACGAGTGGGAATGTGCCGACTGCGGACATATGTTTACAAGGAAGCACAGTCTCCTTCGACACATCAAACAACGTGTGTGTCAACGCAAAGCGGCGTCAATCTCCGGAGGTGAAGTTGATTCTGACGATGACATCTCCTTTCCTTGCGATTTGTGCCCTCTTTCTTTTGATAGTCACTTTCAGCGATCTTCGCACAGACTTCAACACACACATGCAAATGATCACTACACCAACGGTACCTCTACCATCTCCCTCATTAATGTTTCACATAATAATTTAGTACGCGACTACTGCATGGAGTCCAATACTCAAATTGTAGATTTTCCTGAGTGGCTCCTTCAAAATTCTAACATTATCGAAGCGCTCTTCAATAATTTAGACAATTTTAGAATGAAGGCGCTCATCTACCTTAAACTAAAATATATTAAAATAGATTTTCAAACGGGTCAAGTGACGGAGAGAATACAG
The DNA here is from genome assembly GCA_907163375.1 of Prostheceraeus crozeri. Taxonomy (NCBI): domain Eukaryota; kingdom Metazoa; phylum Platyhelminthes; order Polycladida; family Euryleptidae; genus Prostheceraeus; species Prostheceraeus crozeri. The sequence continues at coordinate 7,978 of CAJQUW010010250.1, forward strand.
TTTCATATTCCTTCCTCTTCCGCAACCGAAGTTGTAGACTGCGAGTCTTGGCTAAATTTTCACATTCAATGTTTAAAATCAAATGTAGATAAATTCAATCAACGCGACAGCGCTCTCATTTTTGATGGTGTGGACTCAGCCATATTCAAAATTTCCCTATTAGAAAGTCATGCAGCTCGAGGCACATTTAAACTTCCAAAAACGTTGTATAATAAGAAAGCTGTCATCAATGTTGATTGTAAATCACAGTGTTTCAAATATGCAGTCCTATCCATCCTTCACTATAATGATATCAACGCGCATCGAGATCGCACCTATAGCTATAGACAGTGGGAGGATGAACTAGACTTTGAAGGTTGTGATAGTAACAACATGAAAATCAAAGATGTAGAAACGTTCGAAAAACATAATAAGATTAAAATTGTCGTTCACGTGTGGGAGAAGGGGTTGAAGGGTGCCCGCTATAATTCACGTTCAACTTGTTATGAACGTGTAGTCAACCTCTTATTAGTAAAACAAGATGATAGCGAGGAATGGCACTACTGTGGTATTCCCAAAATCTCTCGCTTGTACACTCACTTGGGGCACTCTAAAAGAGGTGAACATTTTGTATGCGACCGCTGCATCCGCTCATTTTGGAGTAAAGATAAATTTGAAACTCACTATGAATGGTGCAAGCGAGGTAAATTACAAATGGAACGCATGCCCAAAGATAAAATATTTTCACATAGGGATAATGGTGACGAATTAAGTCCCCTGCGTGTCATTTACGCAGACATAGAATGCTACATTGATGATATCATCCACAAGCCAGCAGCCATATCCTGCTATGAAGTATGGCATGACCACTTTAGGAATAGACAAAACAAAATGCATACTTGGCAAGGTGAAGATTGCATTTCAAAATTTCTAGAATTTCTCGATAAAGCTGCAAAATTTCAACAATCATATGATTCCCAATTGCAGCGTAAGTCACTACATATGTCAGATGAAGACAAACAAAAATTTGAAAGTTGCACATCCTGTCCTAAATGTCATAAAACGTTTGATGACGATAAAATTAAGAAAGTGCGTGATCATGATCACATCACTGGTAAATTTAGAAACGCACTCTGCTCCAAATGTAACTTTTCACTTAGGTTGAGACGTCGTGTACTACCCGTCATTTTTCATAACTTTAAGGGCTATGACAGTCATATGCTCATAAAAGGAGGGTTGAGCCAGATGAAATCGTGGCAGTTTAATGTAATAGCACAAACGAGAGAAAAATTCATGGCAATGACAGCAAAAGTACCAGTAGATAAAACTAAAGAAAATAAGACAGTCTTCTTCGAAATAAAATTTTTAGATTCATTTCAATTCATGTCAGCGTCACTAGCTTCTCTCGTTCGTAATCTCAAGTTTCTTCCCCATAGTCAAACTTTGAAGAAACACTATCCAAACTTAACGGATGAAATAATCACTCGCAAAGGAGTCTTTCCTTATGCGTATTTTAGCTCAATGTCTAAACTAAATGAAACAACCCTTCCTTCCATTGACAAATTCAAAAACGATTTGACGGGTGAAGATTGTCCAGTAGAGGACTATGAACATGCTCAAGAGGCATGGTTAAAATTTAATTGTAAAACGTTTGGCGATTATATGATCGCTTACTTAGAATTAGATGTCATTTTGCTGGCTGATGTCTTTCAGGAGTTTCGACGAGTGGCATTAGAAGAAGACAAATTAGATCCTATCCACTTTGTCAGTCTACCAGCCATGTCCTTTAAATCAGCCTTTAAAATGACTGGTGAGACCATTCATCTCTTACAAGACCCGGAGATGTATAATATATTTGAGCGCGGAATACGCGGTGGTCTCACATTTGTAAATAAACATCATATAAAATCTGAAACAGTAGGTGATGATCATATCCACCTAAAGTACTATGACCAAAATAATTTATATGGCAGTTCACTGTCTAAACCACTACCTCATTCCGAGTTTAGTTGGTTAAATCAAAATGAGCTTGAGTATTACTCCAACCCTTCAAACATACTGAATATTCCAGATGAAGGTGATTGGGGATATTATTTTGAAGTGGATTTGATTTATCCAAATAGTATTAAAAATAAAACTGCTGATTTCCCACTCGCACCTGAATCTGGCGAAGTGACTGAAGATATGTTTTCACCATTCATGTCACAATTTCATAATAACTTAACAGAGTGTGGACAGCCAAGGTACAAACCATGCCGCAAACTTTTACTCACCCAATATGATAAGAAAAATTATCTCGTACACTTCTGCATATTAAAATTCTATTTAGAAATGGGCATGCTTCTAAAGTCAGTTCACCGCATTATCAAATTTAGACAGAAAGCCTTCCTCAAACCCTACATAGATAGTAACAGTCAAAAACGTGCACTCGCCCAAAATAATTTTGAAAAGGATTTTTATAAATATAAGAATAATAGTCTATTCGGAAAGACCATGGAGGATGTTAGAAAACGTATGAATTACAAACTAGTCGTTGATGAACAAAAATATCACAAATTGACCTCATCACCTCTTTTCATTGATAGAGACATCATCGATGAGGATCTTGTAGGTGTTAAAATGATTAAATCAGAAGTTGAGTTGTGCAAACCCATCTATATTGGGCAAGCCGTTTTAGATTATTCCAAGCTTGAAATGTATCAACTCTTCTACAAAATATTAAAACCATGCCCTCTCGTAAAAGAGGTTCGCTTGCTGGGTGGTGATACAGATAGTTTCTTTTTAGGAATTACCACTCAAAAAGATTTAAATTTTAATGAAGTAGGTAAGTCATTAGAAAAATATTTCGATACATCTAACTACAATCCCACTCATCCACTCTATTCCATACAGAATAAAGCCAAACTTGGTTGTTTTAAGGATGAAACAGCAGGAAAGGAAATAGATGAAATGATTCTCCTCCGTCCTAAAATGTATTCCATGAAACTAAAAGAATGTGCAGATAGTATTAAGCGTGCTAAAGGTATATCAAAATCCATTGTTCATAAAATGAAACATCGGTCCTATAAGAAGGCCTATAAAAATAAAACTATAACGTTTGTCAATATGACAATCTTAAAATCTCAAGTTCATACTGTGAAAACGTACACGTTCAAGAAACGAGCACTTTCAGCATGGGAGGATAAGAGGTGTTGGATAGGACATAACACATCTCTTCCACATGGACATCCTGACACAAACATACCTCCACCCAAAAGAATAAAACTCACGCTACCACATTCAGGAGATGTATTGACATAATCAACTTTAACTCAGTATTTTGATGTTGCTTTTTGTAGATATACATGGTTGTTTTATGTATCGCATGAGATCGTTTCTTCCTTGTGAATATATGCCTACAGTCAGCCCATTCCCCCTATATCTGTGAAAAGACTTTTTCATATACATATTTTTATTTCAATAAACATATCACAATGACTTCACTTTGTTTTCCGAAACACTAAAGTTACGAGGGATTTAGTATCTTTCACATGGATACACTCTTGTAAACCATTGGTAATTTTGATAGCAATAGAGGGTATAGTTTGTTTGACGACGGGATGATAGAAAATAGATTCAAACATCTTCTCGACTATTCCATATGAAGCGTCTTTATCATGAATGAAATCACGTAAAATGTATTCTTTTTTCTCGCCAACAGAAATAGGTAAAATCAAATCACTTTGAATGTAAAGGTGTTGTTCATGTTTATCAAGTGTCATTGGTGTTTCTATACCAATCGTATGCGCAGCAGCAAACACAGTTTGTAGCATTGAAAAGCCAAAGAGTTTTTTCAAATTTTTACTCAATTGACATTGAATGTCATCACCCAGTTTCAGAACAACGCGTTGTTTTTCAATTGAAAACGAAATGTGGTGTGTCTTTACATCATATTTACTTTTCATCACATGCTTCAACTTCTGTTGTATATAAGGATTTACTACATGAATGAAGCTTTCAACTGTATGATATAGACGCGGCATTATATTGATAGCAACTTTAGATTCTTCATAAGACTGGTAAATTTTCTTGATGCGATCGCCATAGATGTCCACCCACCATTCATCATTAACTGAATCAGCTTTAGTGTGATATTCATGAGAACCATACACCACACCGCTTCCAATAATAGGCGTATAATGTCTTACAAAATGACGCAAGGTTGGAGAGAAATAAACTGTAAGTTTGTCATTATATTTCTGAATAACCAACTTATTTTTGTCCGCCATAATTTTCTCTCCATACTTCTTACCCACAGTCTCATTCCATCGTTTTACTAACTCAATAAGTGATAAAGGTTGAACACCACGCTTTTTCAAAATGATGCGTTCTTCGCATTCTACAACATCTTCATCAAATATTTTAAATCTATAATGAAATTTGTTGATTCGAGTTGAATAAACTTTTTTAACATTTGCAGTAGCAATTGACGTTAGATGTAGTCCATGACCAAAACCAAGATGTGGATAGAATTCACTATCCAACCTCAGCGTAAGACCTTTAGTAAAAGAATGAAAGCGGAGGAACTGTCTCCCACTCCAATGATAGATAGTAAACTCATAAGCTTTCTGATTTTTATTCTTCATGATGGAAGTATTACCACTGTTGAATGCCTTAATAATTTTCTCATTCCCAAATGGCTCATAAGAATCTGATTTTATCTGAATCCATTCATAGTTCCACTTTCCATCTGATGTTAAATTGTATGGGAACTGAAATGCATTATTCATCGTTATTCCATCATGGGTGCGAGGAGTCAATATCATTTCTTCCAAATCATTCACATTCTGAATATTGCTATCATAGCAAATACTAGAAACGCCAACTTCCCATTCACCTTCTAAATGCAGTGGCCGATTTAATTCTACTCGATAGTCTGATGGTTTATTTTTGGGAAATTTATTCATAGAAGCATTACTGGGCAAGTAGATTAGAAACGAGTCCTTATTTTCACTTTCCATATTATTCACATTGGAAAAATATATTAGCATACTTTTGCATTAACTCTTCATTCGGAAATGGAGTGTAATACTTGTCACAGCATCTTTATGAAAAGGAATCAACGCACCAGCATCATCATAAATGGCAATATCAATTTGTGGGATGTAGTTTGATTTCAGCTTTGTATAATGCACTTTCTTGAAAGTATGCTCAGATAAAATACTGCAGCTTTTTGGCTGGTATGGTATCATTGCTAGCAATGGAGCTTCAACATCTCCCACACGTACATCTTCACCAATATTGGAATATATCTGAAAATAGTTAATACGACGCGATAGCGACATGTCTGCGCTAGCTTTGGTTACAGTACCACTTTTAAAGATATTTTGATCAAAACCCAAAATGTCCATTAGAGTTTTATCCATAATTAGTTCAATACCTTTTCCATTTATAGTGAGAGACAAAGTACCTTCTTTTTCAGAAAATGAAATATGTTGCTCATTAATCACTTCATTTAAATAATCTACAACCAATTTAACCGAAGTAATAATGCGAGGCATCAACACTCTTGTTTCATGTAAGAAACCACCAAAAGGCTCTACACACTTTCTGTATAAAGATACGGCCCATTCTGTATCAAATTGATTTGACCTTTCACATGGTAAATGTTGCATATCAGATTTTCCATGAACAGCTGCAGAACGATGTCGTAAGAACTGATGAAAATCTTTTGAACAAACTAATACTAGATCATCATCATTTAATTTGCTTATTGCAATATGATTAGATGATTTAATATAAGTCAATGTTGCCACTTGTTTGTCATCAACTCGAAGGAGATAATTAAATTTCTTCAATAATGTTTCAGGAGTCATGTTTGTCTTTCTTGGCTTAATCACAATCTTCTTCACCAACGTCTTCTCATTTCTTGGAATAAGATCTACATAATAAGCTTCCTCTCGATATATTAACTGTTTATGACCACTTATGTGGTAATTAACGTTAAAATTATCATAGCTTGTTAAGGCGCTAGCGAGGTAGCCTAAATCATTTCTTAAACTTGGACTTAAACCAACAATCCAATCTTTCTCAACTACATGATGTACATAATTATAATCATCATTGTGCGGAGTAAATTGGACAATATGTTTACACGCTTTATTCAAGAAATCATATATAAACTTTTTACATGATAAGAGATCTTTCTTTGGCCACTGTGGAATGTATACTCGGCACCCCTTTTCACATTGATAAGCAGCTGTACGCCTCATATTAATAGTCATCACCTCATGATCAAAAGTATAGACACAGTTGCTATAAACAAGTTGAGTGACACCCACTTCCCAATTCCCATTTAGCTGTTGTGCATGATCAATGGGAGTAGAAAAGAGTGCGGCTCGATTGCTAGTAAATCTCTTTGTAGCCGCATTGCTAAGCAAAATATGATAAAACGACATTTTTATATTGCTAATCTGCAACTTTGCATAACATCATGAAGACTTGGATTTTGGACTCTCTACAATATATCAGAGTTGATCGTGATGGAAACGTACATTTCAAAAATTCTCATGGTCATACATCAAGAGGAATTACATTAACATGGCGACAATTTGTCAACCTCAATGATATCATGAGGGATTTGGAATATTTTGAAACATTAAGATTCATCTCCTTGGGTGATCAAGTTTGGCTTCAACATTACAGAAATGAAATTCAAATCTACCATTCTCATTCCGCAAACTGTTTCTCATTTCGCAAATACAATTGGGAGAAGTATAGAAGATACATACATCGCTCCATCATGACATTTATTCGTCGTGAGTTCATCGCCCTACTATGCAAATCTTAATCAGATATGATTACCACGCACCATGAGTTGGAAATTAGATTCCCTACAACGTATTGAAACGGATCATGATCGAAACGTCTATTTCAAAGATTCAACTGGAAATGTGAGAAGAGAGTTTGTTTTATCTTATCGTCATTTTCAATCTCTACATCATATCATGAAGGACTTGAAATACTTCTATATGAAAAGACATTCACGTATTGGAAATCGCATCTGGCTGCGCGTCAACAATCGGCGAATTCAACTCTATCATTCCCAACTTCATACTAACTTCACATTTCATCAAGGTAGTTGGGAAAAGTATAAAAGGAAGGTACATCGCTCAATTTACTCATTCTTTCATCATGAAGCGCCATCGCTACACCATCGTCAACATTCTCCGTCGCTTCAGACTCTACACCAAAATCGATCTCACAACATTACGCCAACAGCTTCCAAACAGCAAGTATTACCCGGGCCGTCCTCAAATGTTAGTGGTGAAGATGAACAATTCACGGAATCTTCAACTCTTCCCAAATGGGACTGTACAGATTCTCGGCGCCCTTTCTCATTCATCGGCGCAGTCAATGCGCTTAGAGCTACAGAGACTACTACGTCGGATATGGAAGAGGGAGAGGTGTGTGATGTCGAATCTGACTGTGGACAATATGGTGATCTCTACTCAATTGAGTGACAGTCTATCATTTTTGAAGATTCGTACCAGCAGTTACAGTTTGTGTTATGAACCCGAACTTTTTCCTGCAGCTCTCATTAGTTGTTGGTTGCCTGTGCATGTGGCAATCTTTCATAATAGTAAAGTGATCATTACTGGACTAAAATCTCATGAACAAGCAAATATGATCCTAGACTATCTCATTGAGTATGTACGTACCCAGCGGATTGTAAAATAAAAAACAATTTTTCCAACATGATGTTTTTATTTCAAATCATGATAGAACTTACAAATCATTTTTTCATTAGAGGATGGATTACATGAAAAGTTTTGAATAACAGATGCAAATCGAGATACATGTAAACGTTTTAAGATGAAGTACAGTACAAAAGCACCACACGTTGATGAAAGTGGATGTTGTAGTATGCGTTCATTTCGCTGATATTGACGCGTATGTTTTCTCAACCACTGCTGTGTTGGTATATTTGGAGGTTGAGCAAGAGAGTCAAATAGTTCACCACGTCGGTCTTCTCCAATAAAGATCGCTTTCCAATGCTCACCGCCTAAATTCTGTGAATGAGTGTTTAGCACAATAAAGATGGGATAGTGATTTACTGCAGGTGGTAAGGTATCGAGTGAATAGACATTATCGAAAGCTTTCAACGTCGCTTCGTCTGCATTACGCTGCACTTTAGTCTTAATATCGTCAGCAGTCAACCAACTCATTAACGATTATACTGAAGAATCACGTCACGATACTTTGTAATTTCAATATTTGAATCGAAGACTGCATAAATTAATACATTGATCGTCTCAGGTAGTGTTCTTTTGAACGTCAAATCCAAACGAATATTATGAGGCACGTTCGCTTGACGATAGGGTGCACTAATATCGCTGTCAGCAGTCAAATCAAATGCATAAATAGTATATCCACTCTTAAATTCTTTCATAGTCAGTCCGTTGGTATCATCCGTATTGTAAAAGCCAAAGACATCCATAAAATCAACATAACTGCGCATAAATTGATCCGAAGCAAAATCTGGTTTGTAGGGTGGACCAGGATGACTCACACCATTAACACGTAAAGCAATTTCACTTAACTGATTGTGTTTAAAATTGAAAGGATTCTTCTTTATATTACCATTAAATGCATCATTTTCAACCATTGCCACCATGAGGAGCTTCGGTGCTTCCGATGGAAAGAGGCCATCTTTCATGAAACTCTTTTGATCTTTCGGAATTGTAAAGGTGAGAAGCTTTGTATGCTGAACGGGGTAAATGGCATTTTGGCGGTTAAGACCTTCAGCATGCCCTCTAATGACACTTGGATTCGGTACTACTCGACGAATGTAAAGTGCAATATCTTCCACATGAATTCTAAAATTGTCAACTTTAGCAAATGCATTCAGCGCAAATTCAGGCTTATTCAATGTCAGCTTGAGTCGCATGCTGGTATTACAGAGTAAAAACTTTGACTGTCTAAAGAAGTCTAAATTCAGCGGACCATATAGCTGACATACTTTACTATCTTTAATCATAGCAGATCGCTTTACAAAGCCACTGTTTGTTTCAACATCAAATTTTCCTGCTTCATCTCTGTACCATCCCATGGCTTCCATATGACTTTTTTGTGCTGCTGGATGAAACTGTGATACATGATTGAAATATGATTTATAGGGATAATCGCTTTGACCACCTTCCACCTGCTGCTCTCCAATCGTTAGAGAAACATCGCGAAGTAATGTAGTCAATGGTAAATTGTTCAGTCCAACTTTATGTGCATCGTCAATAGCAGTTCCATCTGCTTGCTGAATTCTAAACCTCAAATCAAGCATCGCATAACTCAAATCTATGTAGTCATCACTACCACCAGGAATAACAAATTCAATGGGGCCAGCATTCTCAGCTGTTCGAGGATGATAATCTACAATACTTGAACTAAGAATATCTGTCTGTATGGCTTGTTGATCGAACAAACAAAAACCGGAAGTTTTACACTCCATGATTAGAAGTTATAGCAGCGTCGTCGTTTAGCGCCTGATGAATGATTAGAGCCTCTGCGACGTTTGCGTGAATGCCTTTTGACTGAAGATCGCACCTTACCAGCTCCGCGATGTTTCCTCCTTCCTTTTCTCATTCGTTTAGGTGATTTCTTTCCTTGAGTAACACCAGCAATGGTCTGCTTCAATGTTTTTAAACCGCGTTCCTTCCCACGATTCAACAAACTGCTCTTAAAACTTCTACCTCTGGAAAGATCACTAGCAACATCACCAGCAAAGCCAACGGCATTACTTAAAACATTTCGTTTTAAAGATCTACCGACATTGGATATGAGAGGTGCTACAACAGATTTCAGTGCACCAAGTATGCTACCTCCACGTTGGCGGCGAGCACCGATGTAAATTTGTCCTCCACCACTTACGTAGGAGGGTCGTGAATAAAATGAGGCAGTTGGATTCATAGCTCAAACCCTAAACATTGTTAGTTACAACTTTGCATGAATCACTGTCGATCACTTAGATGAAAGATGTCGGCACGACGCATCCAAGAGTTCATACTTGAAGGATAACCAGTCCATTTAACAAGACACCATTCTTCACCTTGCCGTTTTTTACATCGAATGATTTTCTCTACCAAATATGTTTCACTTTCAGTGACTACCTCAATCTCATCGCGGTAAAAGCTACCCTCAATTTCTTCATTATCGTAATCTTTCAACTTGTAGGTGGTCGGAGAGTCTTTTTGATTAATCCTTGATACTGTAAATACCTCCTCTGTCCAATTCGGGAGGTACCCTTTAGCAAAAACACTTTTCACTTTTGAGATACGAACTTTATCGCCAATTTTCACATCACTTTTCACATGAGTGCGTTTACGTTGGAATGATTCGCGCACTTTATCTACATTGTCAGCATTTACATCTACTGGTCTGAGTCCAATAGAACGATGGATAGAGTGATTGTAGGCATGGAGTGTATCTTGTAGAACCTTTGTCCAATTTTGTGTCAAGTTGGCAGTAAAATGTCGCCACAAACGATTTTTTAATGTGCGATTAAAACGTTCAACGAGTGCAGCTTTATAAGCGCTCTTTACACTAAACAACTCAATGTCATGCCTCTCAAATAATCTTGTCACATGCTGATTTTCAAACTCTTTTCCTTGATCACTCTGAATTCTTTTTGGAATGCGACCTTCTCGAAAAATTGTTTGGAATGCTTTTGCTACTCCTTTCCCTTCTTTAGTTTTTAAAGGTTGAGCCCACGCATAACGCGAGAAAATATCAATGACGGTTAAAATAAAATTATTGCCCGAGTTATGTTTTGAAATGGAGGCAACATCGCACAAATCTGCTTGCCACTGTTCATCGATGTCATGAACAATATAATGGCGGGTGCGGTACTTCTTTTTCGCTTGTTTGTGGAGTGTATAGGTAGCCTGACCCTTTAACCATCGTTTCACTTGTGATTGTGGAAGACCACTCGCTTTTGATAATTTCTTGATAGATGCAAATCCTGCCGGATGTTTTACATCATAATAGATTGACTTCAAACGTTCAGTCGATGACGGCTGACTCTTTTTCCTCCTTCTCATCTTTTTTCTTTCTTGCCTTTCTACATTTACAACAACTGCAGCATTTAGCTTTAGCGGTTTTGCGATCGTGTTCACATTGCTTAGGGGTTTCATTATGAGAGCTGGCGCAGCAAGTGCAAGTGACAACGACATTCACCTCTGGCGGCTCATTACATGGCAAGCAACACATCTGCTTCATATTAATAGTCTGAGAACATGTATTTCCTAGGAGGAGCTGTTTTACGTTTTCCTTTTACCAGTTTTAGTGGCGATACAGATCTACGTCGAGTTCTTCCCCTTGTTTGCTTAGTGAGTGTGGGAGGGGATGTAGCAGGTGACGTCTTAAACCAATTTGTTGGCATTTTCATCGCCTGAAGCATTGGAGTAGTAGCCACTGTTGAATCAAGTTCTTTCAATGTCTCATTATTTAAAGCAAATTTTGGCACATTATGCTTTTTCAATAGTTTAAGAAAGTATGACCAACCAGGTGGAACATAGCCCTGACGGCGCTTTCTACGTGTCGCATACTGAATCAAGTCTTCATAACGTGAAGCATCAATCACTTTATTTTCATCTGTAATGATTTCTCCTCTATCATTTACATTGAGATGGGGTTCAATACTGTTGAAAAGAGATATGGCATGTGCGCGAGATGCTAAAGGTGTAGCAGTCGATACAGAGTCACGCATCTTATTCTTCAAGTTTTTCAATTGCTCAACAGTTTCCGATTGTAATAATACAGCACGATGTGGATCTTTGATGTGAACATTTTGCTGATAATCTATTTCTTTCCTATACATTTGATTTGCAAGAGGTTGCTTTACTTGCTGCATGGCAGTCAATTGTACATATTCATCCTGAGGAATAACAATCATGCGAGAATAAGAACTCATAGTTTGTAGATAATCATGGGAGTTTTCAAAATATCACTTCGAAATCTAAATTCTTCCGGACACTCTTGCGTAAAGTCAATGAATAAGTAACCGTATGGTTTTTCAGTAGCTGCTTGAAAAATTTCAATTAAGGCTTTTGATCCTCTGGGTGCAACTTGTCGCGCTAAAATTTCAAATTGACTTTTATCTCGCGGATTCTTGAAAATAGCATAATAGTGTGTATTCAGGTTTCGTGTACGAGCTTCTTTTCCATCAGGAAACAAATTTTGTGTAATATAGATGATAAAACACCTTTTATGGTGTGCTGCGCGAGTGAACATATCTGTAACATCTTTTGAATTCTTACTTTCTTTTAATAAATCATCCAATACAACAACATCATTAGACTGAAGTTTATCCACTGGAATAATTCCTTCATGTCGAATAAAGTTGCGACTTTGCAATTCCTGAAACAGCGACGGTTGATAAATACCATAACACCAAATCACTCGATTGATAGGTTCCTTAAACAACTCCCTTCTTTTATCCAATAAATTCAGCGTGAAAACAGTTTTACCTGCATGAGATGGACCTGATACAGTCAGAACTTTATCACATTGAAGTCTGAAATCCATTTTATTACTTTGAGACTCAACATTTGCATAATTAACGCTTAGAGCCAAAGATATTTCCCAATAGGTTGCCCACGGCAGGAGCTATCATTGGAAGTATTGCTGAAAGGAAACCGCCCTTTTGTGTTAGAGTTTTCCTCTTTCTTTGAAGGGCGACTTTAGGATTGGAGATGAAACGCAATTTCGTAGCATATCGCTTAAGTAACTTTCGTTGTTTTGGCGCTAATTTCTTCGTCCTCAACTTCCTCACATGAGAAATAATTTCACAAATGAATTTATCGTTAGCATGTCGTATAGCATTGTATCGCTGATTTGCTTTCATTCGTCGGAGAGCTTGAATGGCTGAAGAAAACTTTTGACTTTTACGTTTCGTCATTTTACGTTTCGCCATTTTCCGTGTTAGTCTTTGCTAAAACCTATCTTTACCACATTTGCATAGGTACTAACTATTGCGACATAAGTGACACTCGAAATGAGCAATGTCACAGTGGTTACATTGGCAAAGTTGAATGCAATTACGTATGAAACAGCGTTGACAAAAAGCATGCTTACATCTCTTGAAGATGCGCTTTTCATTTCCATCCTTTCGCTTACATACATCGCAACACATAGTTTCACCGTTACTGATGTCTATAGCAAGTCTTTTTGAAGATATGAATTTGCTAGCCTTTTCTAAATAATAGACGCATGTACAGAAGGAATATACTTCGAGAGTGAGCAGACATAGCTCGAAAACCAGTTGTGCTACAATCAAGTACCACTGCATTTTCAATTTTTCTTTATGGAAAGTTGAATGTGAATATCTGAAATCGCTTCAATCACTAGACTGCTACCATGATGGTTAAATGCGTTAAGACGTTCAGCAATTTTTATCATATGTCTTTTAAAAAATTCTTGGGGGTGATCTACCACTTCCATTGAATAAGAAGCAAAATGGAAAGAGCGACTTTCCACCTCTTCCTTTCCAAAATGACTAAACTTAATTTTCGCAACTAATCGCGCCATGATAATGCTATCAGAGAATGTATTCATTAACTCTAGAAATAGAGTGCTAGCATCATCGACCACTGCTTCGATGTCGGTCTCATCTTTATGAAATTTTATCACATAATCTTGAACAGCTCCTTTTAAACTTTGCCTATGAAAACGTAATGTTCCGCAGTCGTTTGAGAAAGACATGATCGCCCTTTATCTAACCCATCCATTGCATGAAAACAACAACTCTTCTCATAGTAACATTTATTGAATAATGGTAACAAGCATGCATTATAAATCAATGGTTTGAAAGAGATAAAATAGATACAGCTGGTAACTATCATACAGCGAGCAATGATAACCATACAGGACTTTGGCAGTGTTGAGGTAAGGAGGAAAGAAGCATTGGTTATGAACGTAGCTACTACAACGAACAGACAAAATAGGAACACACAAATCCTTAAAACGTTTTGTGACTTCATGATAATGTTGATTCACTCTACTATCCCAAGGTGGGAGCAAAATATCATCAATGATTAGATTGGGAAATACTTTCCTCTCCTTACCAGGATTATTACAAAAGATGCGTATAACATTGAAAGCAGCTAACCATCGTTTAAAGTCAATAAGAAGAGCACTCTCACAAGAAAAGCCATAGTCTTGCAAATATTTCAGATTAAGTCCATGAATGTGTTTTCTCGCCCATTGATCAACATTGGGATCGCAGTTGGCATGTTGATGATAGACACTAACAATCTGATATGTCCAATTGTTCATAGCAATAGCACTGAGCTCCTGTACAGGTTCACCCTCACAATCCATAAAAATGATGATAGAAGCCTAAAACGGAAATTTACACATCTAAGGAAACGTTCTATAACATATTACAAAATGAAGAATTACATCGATGCTTTTCACGACAAAATACACAAATGATATGATGGCAACGAAGAAGTAAAATGTATCTAATAAGACCACGTCTACGACACTCAAAGCACATAAGCGAATTGTCATAGGGTAGAGTTAGGAAAGGACTAGCAATTCTCCTTCTTTGATTTGCGTTTTGATGTAGCATTCTTCTCCGACTTGCGCTTCGTACCACTGCTGTTAAGGATTTGATCAATTATGTCGTCCACGTTGGGTGGTTTCGGAATATATAGGATGGATTCCATATGCATGGAGAGAGAGGCTATTTTATTATCCTTGTGTCGACCATAATATAGCCCATTCACTTTGAAAAGGATATCCCAAGTACCTTCTCCGAGCTCATCACATCTGATGGGTATTGAATGATCTCCCTCCTTCTTATAGTAAGTACACCAATGTGATACCGGTAGGCAAATGTGATTACCATCCCAAATCTTTCTATAGGGAGTATCCTTGTCATCTCTCGCCTTCCACTCTTGAGCAAGAGGAGTAGGAATGTCCATATTTAATGTCACGTACTCCTCAATAATATCAAGTTGGTGGCGAATGTACGGACTCACGGGGATCAGTATGTAGTCCCCATACTGATTGTGCATTATCTTGACATCCGTGGAAGGGAGCATTCCCGTTTGGAGTACTACGCTATGATCATCATAACGCAAGGCTTGTTTAAATTTACGCTGTAGCGGTGTAGGATTATGTACCTTGGATGTTTCTTCCACTGGCCTCAGTTGTAGATGATCTGACCGTAGCGAACCTTGTAACGTTTGACCGCCATTTTGTCCTACTAGTGCAGCAGATGGAGTAGATGCCTGAAAATGAAAAAAGATTGTATTAAGTTTACGTTCAAGGGAGGAGAGGGAGGGAAGCAGCGACTTACCATTTTAGTTGGATAATAGAACAGGGAACTAGAGAGAGAGAAAATGTGCGTCCGTCACTCGTGTGATTCAACGATGGAATGATTCTCACTGTGGAAGGCTCGCTATTTATAAAGAAATGCTTGATTCTCATTGGATGATGATCCTCATTGGACAATAACATCAAGTTGATTCCAAATCTGGCATCCGTTTACCAATCCGATAGTTCGTTTTGAAGCTACAGCCCAAAACGTCCCAAATTCTAACTCTGTCGTTTTTCACCAATGTCCCAAAATCTTAAATGGCGTCTCACATGTAAACGAAGGCAGATACGAACAAGCCGATTCTTTCACTGAATTTGTCTCACTCTTAGCTTTCAAACGAGCTATCGCACGACAAAATCCGTCCACTGGAAGCAAGCTGTCCAGGGGGGGGGACGTCAGCCGAAAAATTTTTCTCTCCGATTTCGCTGGAAACATCCCTCCTAACCCAAAATTTCACGTAGATTCCGAATCTGGCCTCCGTTTTCTCATCCGATGCTTCGTTTGGACGCTACACACCAAAAACATCACACACTATAGCCTCAAGACTAATCCTGGCGGTCGCCCACGTCAACCTAGACGGTCGCCCACGTCAACCAGGCGGTCGGACCAACGCACCCGAGTCTCACTCTGTTGTTGCAGAGGGGGGGGGGACGTCAGCGAACATGTTGTGAACGTGGACCCACCTGGCCGGCACACCACGACAGACCACAACCTCTGTCGTTCCAGAGGGGGGGGGACGCAGACACGAAGCAGCACGGCGGCCGACCACGACACTCTGCCGTGCCAGAGGGGGGGGGACGCAGCGATGGCCGCCATCTTGCGCGGTCCAGAAGTGGAGTTTTGCTTACTACTGACATGGCGGTGATGTGAAGTTAGCACCGCCACTAAAACTTTTTTTCCAAAATACACAATCAAAACATACGAAACACGCACAACAGATAGAAGACCATGAAAAACATTGTGCCAGCAAGTTTCAGCACCTAAATCCCCGTACTTGAGGAGAAATTAGTCCCCGAAGCCACAAAATGGCGGTGATGTGAAGTTAGCACCGCCACTGAAGTCTTTTTTTAAAATACGCAAATAAAACACGCGAGACAAATACAACTGAGAGATGACCATCAAAAACATTGTGCCAGCAAGTTTCTTCTCCTAAGACGCCGTACTTGCAGAGAAATTATCCCCCGAAAGCTCAATGCGCTGGCGGTGATGTGAAGTTGGCACCACCATCTTGAAAAATGGAATGTGCCAGTCAAACCAACGGTCAGAATCGATCTAGATGGAGTGTGCCAGCATGTGCCACCCATTATTTTGAAAGAATTCCCTCTAGTTTAGGAAAAATCGCTGCTCGAAAGTTCGACATGGCGGTGATGTGAAGTTAGCACCGCCACTAAAACTTTTTTTCCAAAATACACAATCAAAACATACGAAACACGCACAACAGATAGAAGACCATGAAAAACATTGTGCCAGCAAGTTTCTTCTCCTAAGACGCCGTACTTGAGGAGAAATTAGCCCCCGAAGCCACAAAATGGCGGTGATGTGAAGTTAGCACCGCCACTAAAACTTTTTTTCCAAAATACTCACTTAAAACATACGAAGCAAGAACAGCAGATAGGAGACCATCAAAGACATTGTGCCAACAAGTTTCTACTCCCAAGACGCCGTACTTGCTGAGAAATCAGTCCCCGAAGCCACAGAATGGCGGTGATGTGAAGTTAGCACCGCCATCTTGAAAAATGCATGTGCCAGTCAAACCAACGGTCAGAATCGATCTGGATGGAGTGTGCCAGCATGTGCCACTCGTTTATTTCACGAAAATCCAACCGCAATCGGTGGAAAATCAACCCGAAAGCTCAATGGAGGTGATGTGAAGTTGGCACCGCCACTGAATGTTTTTTCCAAAATTGGGACCACTCAATGGAGGTATTGTAAAATTTTCCACTTCAACATTACACCTTTTGCTTACTGGCTATACAGATATCAATGCAAATACGAATATCTCGACAGGTGAATACCGTCATGTGCCTGAACTGTTAACAGAAAGCTGAAGCTATTACTTTGTTCAAAACTCTGTAAGACAGTGAAGGCATTTGACGAGTATATGCAATGGCATAACTAGGAAGACTTACTTTCTTATTAAAGGCCATTGATGAATAGCATGCGATTCGTTTATGTTTCCCCGCATGAAGGAGGAGAGTTCGCGACTTACAACGGCAAAACTATTGGTAATGGTTTGAATTTTTCATTTGACCAACGACGTCCCATGATTGGTCAGTTTTCGGTTACCATATGATCAATATATCGATAAACATTTTCATTTGTTTGCCGTGGAAAATATATTCACGGCATGGGATTAATTACAGCCTGTACAACTTAAAACAAGGATGATTAAATAAATGTGTTTATGAAATAACGAAAATACTCTACGAATATGTTCTAAATACGCCGTCGATTTTACAAATTCTGTAGATGAAAAACAGCACCAAGTTTGTCATGATGATCGAATGTTTTCGCCGGTTCTATTCATGATCAACACCGGAATGAATCAGATACAGAATTACAACACTGTTTGAACATCATTAACGCAATCGTTGCATAGATCAATGCACACTTACAGGACAACTGTCAAAGAAAATTCAGCACAAGAATAATACTGAAGACCAAATATAGGTATACAGTGAATAAAGTAAATTTAAGGATGAGAAAAAGAAAATCGAGTAAGATAAGAAATAATTACCATGGTAAAATTAAATTTGCAACTGTCTCTTTCTGAGTACATAAGTCAGGTTGAGTACGCTTTATTAAAATGGCCTCATACACACTCAGGTGCACCTTACTTCTGCACCTTCGAAGAATCCGAAAGCAGGATCTGGCAGGCTTCGTTGGGACACAATCGATCAGATGTCTTGTAATAGCACTCTGTGCCTTAAAGTTACGGCGGGAATCTCCATTTAATAGCCAGCGTGGGACATGCTCTGCTATTTGTTGAGACAGCCGGCGCTCCGTCCTACCGATATACCGGCTACCGCAGATACAGTTGAATTCGTAAATAATTTTTGATTCGGTATCAGGAGCCCGACTGTCCTTCAAATTGCAGTGCCACTGAGGTCTCGTGATGGGCATCACTCGAAGCTGCACCGTTGAGTAAACCGAGGAGACTTCGTGGCGGAGCTTACGAGCAATCCGGTCGTGAAAAGTATCTCCTTTGAAGGGAATACGTAAATATTATAGCACAGACGCTATTCCCAACGCGCTAGATGACTGAATCGAGAGTCTGAGATATTACACCTGGAAGAATATGCATATGATAGGAAAGGCTTTATCTTGGTCAGATACACTAAGAGCTGGAAAAATTCCACTGAAATTTTTTAATTCCAATTCCAGAGCAGAAACTTCAATTTCAATTCCATAATAAAATTCAATTCCGATAATTGCATGACGCGTATAGTGTATTATGCTAATGTATCTAACGTCTGTTCATTTCAATCTAACCCATGTGCCCTTATCCTATCCTCGTTGTTCCTGTGTGCCGCTACCTGCGTCGGTCCTATGTGCGTTCTCATGTTCATAGTTCATATTTCTTGTATACATGTATATATGTAACCGGTCAGCCTACGCCATTTTCATTTCGTAAATGAGATATTCAATATCTCGTGAAAAAAAAGAAAATTAACGGTCAGCAAATAATCAAACGCTGAGAGAGATGAGATGCGAATAAATCTATTAATAAACTGACAGAAGAAAGAAATTCAATGTGCGAATAACGTGATTGATGAAAGAAAAAACGACGATAAAAATGATATCATGAAAACTGATTAATGATCCAGTTAAAAAGGGAGATTAAAAATTCCGTGATAAGAACGAAATGTGGTCGGGTCGAAAGCTGGCGAGCAGAGATTAAAGGAAACTTTCAATTTTCAAAAGAAAGTGGATTTATCGTCAAGTCTCAAAAATTTGTGTAAATTAGAAACGATGAGAAATTGACACAACAACAACACATACGACATCTTCAGTAGCTGTTCGAAGAACTCCGGGCTCTCGAGGTGTAACTTAACTACAGAAGTAACAACAGCAACTGCCTACCAGCGAACAGCACAGCAGCGTATGCGACAACACATCAGCGAGCGCGATTGAAGATTGACGGTATAAGTGACACTGATATTTATGATATTATTTTGGTATAAGTGAGTCCCATCGAATTGAAGTGAATTCGACATTAAGAAGTGAACTGTAAGTTGAAAGTTTTTCTTATATCGTTGAGTAGCCTATCGTATCTGTATAACTATAGTCTTGAAAATTAATATTGTTAATTGTTGTGAATTAATAATTATTAGAATAATTTGTTGACACTGTCTATATTGTGATTTGAACTGACAGGGTTGCTCCCCTTTAATGCAGAATCAATTTTCCTCTTCCCAAACCAATTGTTTTTCGTGTGTACAACAATTAAGTTAATCTCTAATTTTTGTGCTTATCCTATCAAGAACTAAATTCAACAATTGTTTTATTTTGATTAATTACTGATTGATTACTTGATAAATGACTAAACAACAGATTGAACGAAGATGATTGTCCTTTCATTGTTTGCTTAATCGCTGAATTAACATTGCCTGGGGGCTGTAGGCCCATGGAAGTCACAATTAACACCCTTTATTCAACAATAGAATAAAGCTCCCTCGGTCGATCTATCTCTCTCTCTCTCTCTCTTATCTCTGCGTGCAGTTAACACAACGGCCGTGAACTGTGATTTCAATTTTTGTACAAATAGATTTATCACAGGTCTATCGAAAAAAAGTGGAATTGAGGTTTATCAAGGTCAATTCCAATAGATTTAAATATCGTCAATTCCAATTCAAACAGTTGATAGCATTCCCAGTTCATTTTGCTGTCGAAGATAACTCCAAAGAAGCATCGCAAAGCTCTCCCATATTGAGACATTTTTTAGCTATGAATTTTATTACTTTAGTCTTCACAAAAATGGGACAAATTCAAATCTCAGAAGACCATGTAGTGCTGTGATTTCAGGGTGTATAACGCTTTTGGATTTTCAATTTCCCTGATTTTTCCCGATGTCTTTTAAAAAATTCCCTGTACACTTCATTCATTATGTTAGCGCAAATAACACTGAAAACGGTTGCCCACGACAACAATCCATTTCAACTTCCCACAATAAAAACTTCAGTTGAATACGCTTTCCCTTACTTACTTGTACATTCACATTCATTCCTTTATCTTTTTTAATTTTTTATTTGACATTTTATATTTGTCGCAACAATTTTATTGCTGATGGTACCAAAAACATCAAAATTTTATAAAAAGACTTTTTATCTCTTCTATTAACAGAATTTTTTCATACTCCACAAGTACATTTCACAAAATCAGTAGCATGTAATTTTTTTCGATACCTAATTATTATTGGATGGTAAGTTTAGAAGTTAGAGGCGGATATCTTGATATGAACGGATGAATATATTGTTTGATTGGAAAATATGCGCAGATATGAATCTACCAAAAAAGTACACTGTGTATGCATAATATGGTTTCTTTACTATGATTAACAATCTCCAGAGACAGGTCGCCCATTGAGACAGGCGAGGACCGATCAACCTGATCGACCTCACATCAACGGCGTGAGTCGAATTAGAAAATAAAGCGCCCGTCCTAATGCCGGGGATCCAGACCTCCTCGGCTGAGTATACACATTCGGTCCGGACATTTTCAAAGAAGCTTTTCCCAACCAGCAGGGGTGATCTGGACGCAGCTTCGGGGAAACGCGCAACAGCAAACTAATAAAACACATAAAAGAAAACTGGCCTCCTTGTCTGAAACCATTAGAAATTGCTGAAAATTAATGAAGCAGACGTACAATGCTTTAAAATTAAAATTATAGATGCTTGACCGTACTTTTCTTGCGAATTTGCACTTATTGATGAATTTCTTCAAGCGATATAAAAAGTGATGTTTAGATCAAAAACATGGAAAATATGAAATTTCTATTTTTTCTTTGTTTATACAGTAGGCAATTTTGTCGATGTTGTCATCAATCATAAACATATTTAATCTTTTTAGCTCTAAATTTCGAAATTCCCTGATTTTTCCCGGTTTTCCAGAAATCAATTTTTCCCGACTTTTCCCGGTTTTGCCTGATTTTTCCGGCGTTATACCCCCTGGATTTAGTTCTGCTTGTTATCTTAGATCGCATTAAACCCAACACTGTCATGTCATCAGCAAACGTGACCAGCGACAATTTCTCGAAGCAGGCTTCGAGGCTTTTCATTACAGCCGCGAATGCGAATGGAGCCAAAACTCCTCCTTGCGACACCCCGCTGGTTGCTTTGTGCCAACCAAAGAAGCCTCCATTGATTTTAACTCAATCTTCTCTCGATGTCAGG
This sequence comes from Prostheceraeus crozeri, assembly GCA_907163375.1. Classification (NCBI taxonomy): domain Eukaryota; kingdom Metazoa; phylum Platyhelminthes; order Polycladida; family Euryleptidae; genus Prostheceraeus; species Prostheceraeus crozeri. The sequence goes on from CAJQUW010010250.1 coordinate 29,707, forward strand.
CATGAGATAACCCACAGCAGGAATTCTTTATGGCGACGTTGTCAATTAATGACTGCAAATTGCCTGGTGAGGAGTGGAATCGAAGACTTCGATTGTCCAGCATCAACATTTTAACGGCACCGAGAGAATCGAGATATGAAAAAAATGGTGTGTGATATAGGGCTACGTTAAGTACGGGGTCAATACTTTGTCGCACTTTGATAGGGCTACTTTTTGAAGACATTTTCCCATGACCTTTGCGATAATACATAGTAGGGATGTAGATTTCAGGAACAGGAGAAGTTTACCTCCCTAATATCTTGGAGCTATACATGTGGCGAGATAGCATGCTGTATAGTCGGCAAAAGAATGGTGGTTATGTTATCTGGTTTGTTAAAATTGAACCAGATAAGAAAATTACTTTTAGAAAATTAGTTGATGCATTCGTGTATTTTTTTATAATGATCTACAAACACATTGAATATTTTTTACATACATTTCACCCCTAGCACGGCTACAAGCCATGATCGAACCTAGGGGTTACTCAATGAAAAAATAATAAATTGCATCATTTGAAATATATATATGCGAAACAAGCGGATCAGCTAATCTGATTAAGTTGCAAAATTGAAGTGAAATAAATATGATATTGAATAACAAATTCTGCTTCCTAGATGCATGTTAAACGTTACTAATTCTTTTTTGAGAGGACGAAACATTTTGTATGTAGACCGTTTAATAAATAATTGAACTAACAATTAATACATTTTCAAATGTAAACTTCGCGGTGAAGTTTTGATTAACAACATACCACATAAAACCTAATATTCTATAGGTTATTTTGTCATGCAATTTGCTTTCCTAAGTAGTCAGTTGTGGTCCGTAGGCCTCCTGAATTAAAACTGAGTGTCTTGTTTGATGCAGGATTTCAACATTTAACGACAAATTTTTCATGAAAATTATCAGACAGTGTGAACTACAAGTCAGCTTCTTCGGGAAGCAAGGATTTATAAAGATTCGTTGATTGTGTAAATGGATGCAGCACTAATGAGTTTTGCCGAAAAAACATGATAAGAAACATTGCCGTAAAATGACTGATGACACGATTCATTCATTGATAAAGAGTCTCTAGTTCAATAACCATGTGGAAGGCTGTGCTTAGTATCTTAAATTGGCTGAGCGTTTAGGTGGTGTCTGATTAGTTGTGGTCAGCAGAATTAAAAACATGAATTTTCGGTCAATTCATCCACTGATATCTACAGACGAAGCTACGCAATACAGAAAGATAATCACCATTGATTCAGGCTCATGTTAAGCTCTCAGATGACATATTTTTTTCGAATTCCGACAATATGGAACAAGCTCCCTCAATTTAGAGTTATCTGCGCCACTTGTCGGATTAAACAATGTTTTTAACCGTCAGTTGCACACAACTGAACAACTTTTGGTGCATGGACACCGGTGTTTTCAAGTTTGAGCTTAAAAGAATGATAGCATTATCAGTTCCAAAAACATGTAAGTTTTATCACGATCGGTCCAACCGTGCACTGGTAACCTTCAAATTTGTAATACATATTAGCAAACTATTCAATCATTTGTGAGTCATTGTTATCCATTTCCGAGGTCATAAGATTGTGAACCTCATCTGTAGACGGGGAATGCCTGCACCTGTTGACAAGCAGCAGCATTTTTCTTCTCAGTCAACTCGTACGGTCGCTGTATCCGATGAATTGTCGGACATGAAAAAAATCACTATTTAGCTGCCAATCAATGATCACAAGATAGTGAATAACATGAGGGTCGACATTATCTCTGAACTAACACCATGAAGAAACTAACAATCACTAATAAGTAACATAAGTTTCCCAAACCGAGTACCTCGGCTGACCAAGTGAACAAATTTAGAGATTAATTCTCAGCTGGCCATTGAATTTAATGAGAATTACAGACGATAATTTACGAAATTTCTGGTTTGTGCGACGATTTCGGAAGCGGACTGTCGACCGCTTTATCTAACAAAAGCCAATAAAACAGTCCCCACGATGAGTTTCGAATATTTTCTAACTGATCAAACAAATGCAGTTCACTCTTGTTAATCCTTACAAAATATACCACATACAAAATATCTCGGATCATAACGGTGAGAATTCAAACACAACTATTGAAGCTGTTTGATAATTTCTGTTCAAATAAGCCTTAAATAAACATCACACTATACCACAAAAAATTCTTCCTTCAAAAGTCTTCCCTTCAATAGTCACACATAGTGAATGAAAGCAATGGTTCTCATTGTTGCAGATCGCTTTATGATGCATTTGATAACTACGGCAAATAAAGCATTAGATTGATTTTTTACTATATTAAATATTTTGGAATCGTTTGTGTCAACGAAATTAATTTGCTTCACTTAAATCACAAAATTTGTCATAAAAACTGAGGAGACGAAGTAAAAGTGAGGCGTAACACAAGGAAACGAGATTTGATGCATAAGTCGTAATTTTGACTGAAATGGAGTGTCTTCTGGCTGCGAAATGTGAGGTGTCGTAATGTGTAAGGAAGAGTTTTGTACCAGCTCAGCCGGTGTGAAAGGCGGTAGAGCAAAGATGCACACAACTCAGTCGGTGCAGTAGCCACTAGCCACTGCCTCTGATAACACATTATCAATATGATATGCTACAATCAAGATTTTAAATTAACTGAAGATACACTATATCAACCATGTGAACACCTTAGCCGAAGTTGTCTTGATGAAGAGTAACTTCATGTGGTCTGAACTGTGCCGATGGCTATTAAAGCCATTCTGATTTAATTACATAACTATGTCTCATGTGTTTGAGTGTGTCTATTTACTTGTACTCTTCCATGTTTGTTTAGCTTGTGAATTTCCTGAAATAAAATCAACTATGTTTTCGCAATGCTAAAAAAAGCGTTTTCTCCATTAAACGCATGTATCATACTTGTTAGTTATTACCGGTGGTAAGACCGGCACATTTATGGTGTCAGAATAAAATACCCAGAATATATTAACCTTATTGTCTTGAAGATATTTATCAGTGACTCTTTATACTCTTAGTGAAAATGGCTAAAGTTGTTAGACAGCCGGATTTGCCTGCTAATCCCAGCGCGGAGGACTGGCGTTTCTTCAAAAGGTTATTTGGTAATTTCTGTTCTATCAATTCTGTAGACGATAAGGACAAGCCGGCGTTGCTTGAAATGTGTGTGGGGAGAGACGGACTTAGCATCTTAGATGGGTTACCGGAACCCAAGAATACTTATACTGAAATTGTTGATCGTATGGATAGCTATTTTAAAATTAGCTCCTCGTTGCTCATCCGTAGAAGAGAATTTATCCATGCCTCGCAGAGCGAAGGTGAGAGCGCCGGACAGTTTGCGTGTAGACTCCGGAGAATGGTACAGGACTGTGAATATACTAGTGATAAAGCTAGTTTGCTCAGGGATGTTTTTGTTATTGGGGTGCGGGACTCCAGGTTAGGAGAAAGGCTTTTGGCAGAGGATCCTAGTACTTTGGATTTTGAGTTAGCCTTACGTAAGGCGGAAGCCTGGGAAACTGCTCGCGCTGATCGGACAAAGGTTGATTTTCCTGTTAAGGCTGATGTTCATGCCGTTGAGTCCAATAGAAACCCAAAACATAACGCGTCCAAAAGTCACGGTAAATCGAAGGAGACTAAGGCAAATAAGGAAAAAGTTAAGGACCAGTCAGGTGCCAATCGGGCCTGTTACCGTTGTGGTTCATCAGAGCATTTAGCCAACAGTCCCAACTGTGCTGCCCGAAGCAGAATGTGTTCAAAATGTAATCGGAAAGGCCACTATGCCAAATGTTGTACCGAACGTTCGGTTTCTCATGTTGAAAGTTATGCCGAGGAGGTCGATATTTTCCATGTATCCAACAGCGGTTACGATATGGTTCGCTAAGTTGCAATTGATGGGACTCCCATTCAGGCGTTGGTAGACACAGGTGCTTTCGTTAACGTTATTAGTTCGAAGGATCTCTCACGTGGTTATACTCTTACTCCGGTTTCCAAAAGCTTGAAGGCTTACGGCAAAAAGCAGTTGAATTGCTTAGGTACCGTTCATTTGAAGGTCACCTACAAGACTAAGAGCATGTCATCTGAGTTTTATGTTTGTGAAGAGGACGGTCCAGCATTGCTGAGTTTCGCTTTATGCCAGGGTCTGGGTATTATCCGTACTGAAAACGAGGTCATGGTGGTATCTTCCGTTTTCGAGGGTCCAAGTTGTGTTCCTATGTCTAGAGCTTCCCAGGTCGTTCTGAAAGATGACGCTGTGCCACGATCTTTTCCTGCTCGTAGACTTCCTATTGCTCTACGCGAGCCCGTGCAGGCTGAATTGCAGAAGATGGTGCGGGAAGGTGTCATTGAGGAGGTTGAGGAACCAAGCGACTGGTGTTCACCTATTGTAGTAGGCTACAAGAAGTCAGGTGACGTGAGACTTTGTGTCGATTTCAGGTACGTCAACAAACATGTGAAAAGGCCTGAGCTGCAGATGCCTACGGTTGAAGAGCTGATGAGTCGTGTTCAGAAGGCTTCCTTTTTCTCTAAACTTGATTGTCGGAACGGATTTTGGCAAATACCGGTCGCCAAGAACAGTCGTGAGGTTCTCACATTCTCTACTCCGTTTGGTCGTTTTCGTTTTAACAAACTGCCGTTTGGTCTCTCGTCATCACCCGAAATCTTCCAGAGGTTCATGTCGGACGTTTTGTCAGACATACCGAATGCAGTGTGTTATCTGGATGATGTACTTATTTTCGCCGAATCGAAGCATGAATCTGAAGCTATGCTCGACAAAGTTCTCACTAGGATTGATGATATGGGCGTCAAACTAAATCAGGCTAAGTGTTCTTTCCACCAATCTTCAGTTGAATTTATCGGATATTCATGGTCTCAGTCGGGGGTTATGGTTTCGAGGAAGCTAATTGATGATCTGCTGGACACGCCTGCTCCTGAGAGTGCCGCTTCGTTGCGTTCCTTTCTAGGCCTAGCAGCCTACGTATGTCACTCAAACGTTCCACATTGTAGTACTCTACTACAGCCGTTATGGCAATCTTTGTCTCAGGAAACATGGAGCTGGCGGGAAACGGATGAAATAGCTTTCGGTAGATTAAAGGCAGCGGTGAAGGATATACATGTACGTAGATTTTTTCGACCTGATGAGGAGGTTATTGTACAAAGTGACGCATCCGGACATGGTTTGGGAGGAGTCTTGTTGCAGAAAGGGAAGACAGTCATGTTTGCCTCGCGTAGCCTTACAGACACAGAAAAGAGATATTCGCAAGTCGAAAAGGAATGCCTTGGGGTCTTGTTTGCGCTTAACAGGTTTAGGAATTTTCTCATTGGACGTACTTTCAAGGTTCAAACCGACCACTTGCCACTATTGAGTCTTTTCGAGAAACCTGTCTACTCTCTGTCTATGCGGTTAAGGAGATGGATCATAAACATGCAATCATATGTGTTTTTCCTTCGAGCACATTAAAGGAAAGGATAACGTGCTGGCCGACGCTTTGTCTCGAAATCCAGTTAGTTCCACAGAGGCAACGGAAGGCGAGAGAGAAGAAGTAACGCTCTGTTTTATCAATGATGTCATCCCGATACAGTTTTCAGAGGTCGCTGAGAAGTCAGTGATGGATCCGGAGTTATGTCGGGTAGCTAAGGCTATCTCCAAACAGTGGACAGGGATCGACTTGAAAGAACTCGGAAACTTTTCAGCACTTCGTGACAGCCTGTCTGTCAAATGGATAGGTGATAGATTTCTTATCTTCAAAGGAGATACTTTGGTCGTGCCTAGTAGTCTTCGTCATAAGCTGCTTGTTGAGTATCATCAGGGCCACATTGGCATCAGTAAAATGAAAGCCGCCCTTAGATCCATTGTATACTGGCCTGGGCTAGCTCACGACATCAAGGAGTATTGTGATCGATGTGATGCTTGTTCACGAAATGGGTTTCCCGATAAGTCTCGACCGGTCCCTGTAGCTGACAAGGAGGAGGAGTCGTGGAAGGCCGTTGCTATTGATCTGACTGGCCCTAGTGAGTCCACCGAAGGGAATGTGCTTCTGACAGTTATTGATTTGTTTTCGAGGTATCCTTTTGCGGTCCAGATACCAAATGGTGGCTCCCGCCAGGTTGTTATGGAGCTGAGAAGGATCTTTGCGTTGTTCGGAATGCCGAGAGAGTTATCTCTGATAACGGGGCAACTTTTAGGAGCACGGAATTCGAAGGATTTTTTGAGAACTTGCGGAGTTTCTCACCACTTCTCGTCGGTTTATTATCCTCAGGCCAATGGCACTGTTGAAAGGATGCATCGAACCATTCGTTGAATTTGGGTCTAGACTGGCTAAGATGAAGTTGTCTTGTCCACAGATTTCGTTTGAGCGTAGGCTACAGAAAGCTTTGTACGATATCCGCAGCACATTCAATGAGTCTACCGGGAAGACACCAGCTAGCCGATTGCTAGGAAGAGAGATGAGATCGTACTTGTCCACCCGAGGTGAAGTGATAGAGGTGAAGGCGCGGAAGTCTTTCCAAGCGTTATGCGGGGAGGAAAGGCATCACTAAAACTAAACTAACGATATAGGACAGAAGGTTTACACTCTGAAGAGGTACGCGGGGAAGATTACGAGCACCCTGGGTTGAAGTCACAGAAAATACTGTAGGGAGACACCTCTTATCGTGTTCCAGTATCCCGGAGGGCGTACTTCCGTTCTTAACCAATCGAATATGAAAGCCGAGATACAAGGAATGCCGAGATACCGAAGATTCCTCACGACCCGGTCCCCCCTACTTCTCGCCCGTATATAAACATTAATATCTTGAAACGGCATACGAGGCGGTTGAGCTGAGTTTCTCGCCTGACGGTTCATCTAACAGTGCGGGATCGGCGTTGGTAGTTCGTCGCTACCTGTTACTACTACTCCACGGAGAAGTGGAGGTGCGAGTACGCGTAACGAAGTGTGCTCCATCCGATGCTTACGAACAATCGAGGAGAAAACCAAGGAGAACGCGGAAAACCGACCGATTGGTATCTGAACGATTACCGAGACTGAGTGTACTCCATAATGGTGATTCGTTGGGGTAAGGCATTTTTTGCTCTCCATCATTCTGGTTCACCTCTCGAACCTATCTGGAGATAAGATTATCGGACTTTTGGCCATCCCCTCGCTTGAACGCGCGCTTTCTTTTCCCAAACAAAGGGGGGAGTGTGCCGATGGCTATTAAAAGCCATTCTGATTTAATTACATAACTATGTCTCATGCGTTTGTTTTGAGTGTCTATTTACTTGTACTCTTTCCATGTTTGTTTGAGCTTTGTGAATTTCGCGCGCCTGAAATAAAATCAACTATGTTTTCGCAATGCTAAAAAAAAAGCGTATTCTCCATTAAACGCATGTATCATACTTGTTAGTTATTAACCAGGTGGTAAGACCGGCACGATGAATCGATTATGCTATTAGAGATTGCAATAATGAGCTAGTTTCAAAAATGTAGGAGACCATCCAGTCATCCACACAATTCTTGATGTGTTGATAAATGCCATGTAGTTTGTTGGTTTATTGAAGCATTATCCACAAACAATGGAGCTTCGATGAGAGATGTCGTAAAAAATACAAATGCAGAAAAAATACAATGAATTTCGATAAATCAAACAGAAAAATATTTTCCCTTATACAAACAATCCTTAGTTCAAAAAATTGATTTACCTGATGCAGACATTGATAACATTGAGAAACACTCTGCGCATCACGATATACCATTGGGAATAGACACTGGTGTGTGTAAGCGCAAATGGCTGTCGCGCTATCGATGTATGAGTAGAATTCAAGTTGTCTTAAATAGCTCACATCCCTAGAAGACTTGCTCAGTAAATCCAATAAAATCCAATTGAATAAACAACGCTTTTTGCAAGACATTTTCGTCAGCATCATCAGTTATTGTTCCTGCTGATGTCACATGATTGTCGGGGGGATTCATGAATGTCATGAGCAGGTTACGAGAATTTCGTTTAATGCAGTGGAATAAATAGAACTAATTTTTGTTCTAATTTAAATATCTGTTTCGGAATTGATTCCTTACGAAACCATGCTTCGGCGGACTTTGTCAATTATAAAGGTTCGGTGAATACTGACACCTACATGTACAGTTATTATATGCCACCTGAAATTTTAAAGAAATTGTATTTGATCTTTTTTCGAAGTTTTTTTACTGTAATGCCGAAATGTTTCAAAAAATTAGAATACTTCAATGTCACGTGCAATGTGTATGACAAAGTTGATAAAAAATGAATCACCAAATCATGTCAAGTTGTCAAATTTTGTCAATAAATTTTCATTTTTTTGGCCTTGTGTAACAGACCAAGCTATGAGAGACCCTTAACCCAATTGATTACTACAGTAAGGTGTGAAACCTACCAGTCTCCGTATCACGATCCGGTTACTCCAAGTTCACCACGTCGAATCCTTTATGATGTGGACGAGCACCGGAGCAGCCACGCGAACGTCACTCGAAGATGCGCCTGGTTGAGTTATTCTAACCCTTGCCCTACCAGTTACCAGGTATTATAGGTAATACCTTTTAACTCGAATGAATCTGTGGGTATTATCCAGGTACGTTATAACGGTTTGGTGGTGGGTAGCATTAATAAGCTCAAACAGGAAGTGTCATAAAACTGCACAAACCTCCTAATTCAGCTGAAATTATGTCTTGCCAACTTCTTACATATATTGTAACCCGCAGATGCGACGGGCCAAAGTTTATAATGCTGTTACGATTAATTAAACTAGCCCCAAAAGGAAATAGGCTATCATAAACCTGTGTCATAAACCTATTGGGGGTGGGTAGGGTTGGGGGGGGTGTGGCGGGGGGGCCACTTACGGTGTGTGTGAAGTTAGCACCGCCATCAAGCACCGCCATCTTGAAAATGGAATGTAGCCAGTCAAACCAACGGTCAGAATCGATCTAGATGGGAGTGTGGGCCAGCATGTGCCAACCCCAATTTTTTATAAAAAAATTTGAAAGAATTCCCTCCTAAGTTTAGGAAAAATCGCTGCTCGAAAGTTCGACCATGGCGGTGATGTGAATTTGTTAGCACCGCCACTAAAACTTTTTTCCAAATACACAATCAAAAACATACGACAACACGCACAACCAAACAGATAGAAGACCATGAAAAACATTGTGCCAGCAAGTTTCAGCACCTAAATCCCCGTACTTGAGGAGAAACATTAGTCCCCGAAGCCACAAAAGATGGCGGTTTGATGTGTGTGAAGTTAGCACCGCCACTGAAGTTTTTCCCCCCCCTTTTTTTAACACATACGCAAATTAAAAACACCGCGAGACAAATACAAACTGAGTAGTAATGACCACATCAAAAAACATTGTGCCAGCAAAGTTTCTTCTCCTAAGAACGCTGTACTTGCGGAGAAATTACCTCCGAAAGCTCATATGCGCTGGCGTGTGATGATGTTGTAAGTTTTTAGTAGCACCCGCCCATCTTGAAAAAATGGAATGGTGCCAGTCAAACCAACGGTCAGAATACGATCTAGGGAAATGGAGTGTGCCAGCATGAGTTGCCACCCATTATTTTGAAAGAATTCCCTCTAGTTTAGGAAAAAAATCGGCCTGCTCTGAAAGTTTCGACATGGCGGTGATCGTGAAGTTAGCACACCGCCACACTAAAACTTTTTTTTTTCCAAAATACCACAATGCCAAAAAAATACGAAACACGCACAACAGATAGAAGACCATGAAAAACATTTTGTGCCAGCAAGTTTTCCAAGCACCTAAAAGCCCCGTACTTGAGGAGAAATTAGTCCCCGTATCGAAGCCACAAAATGGCGGTGATGTGAATAGTTGAGCTACCGCCACACTGAAGTCTTTTTTTAAAATACGCAAATATAAATAACACGCGAGACAAATACAATCTGAGAGATGACCAGCAAAAACAATTGTGCCAAGCAAGTTCTTTCTCCCTAAAGACCCGCCCCCTTAGTACTTTGCGGGAGAATTACCCCGAAAGCTCAATCGCTGGCGGTGATTGTGAAGTTAGCACCGCCATCTTGAAAAATGCATGTGCCAAGTCATACCAACGGTCAAATCGATCTACGATGGAGTTTGCCAAGCATGGGCCCACCCATTTATTTTGAATATATTGAAAAATGCCCTCTAGTTTAGGAAAATCTTAAGCTGCTCGAAAGCTCAATGCTCACATGGCGGCTGATGTGAATGTTAGCACCGCCACTAAAACTTTTTTCCAAAATACACAATCAAAAACATACGAAACACGCACAACAGATAGAAGACATATGAAAAACATTGTGCTCCAGCAAGTATTTTTTCCCTTCTCCTAAGACGCGCCGTATTTACTTGAGGAGAAAATTTAGCCCCCGCGACTGATCCCTGACTGAAACCACAAAATGGCGGGGTGATATGTGAAGTTAGCACCGCCATCTGAAAGGGTCTTTTTTTATAAAAATACGTAAAATAAAACACGCGAAGACAAATACAACTGAGAGAGAGATACCATCCCAAAAACATTGTGTGTTGCCAAGCAACGTAAGTTTTCCTTCTCCTCTGAAGACGCTGCGTACTTGCTCAGAGAAATTAGCCCCCGAAAGCTCAATGCGCTGGCGGTGATGTGGAAAAGTTTGGCAACACGCCATCTTGAAAAACTGGAATGTTGGCCAGTCAAATACCAACGGTCAGGAATCGATCTAGATGGAGTTGTGCCAGCATGTACCACCACCATTATTTTGAAAGAATGTCCCTCTAGTTTAGGAGAAAAATCGGCTGCTCGAAATGATTCGACTGGAGTAAGTAAGCAAAAGCTCCACTTCTGGGATCCGCGGCAAGGGATGGCGGCCATCGATGCGTCCCCCCCCCTCTGGCACGGTCAGGATTATGCGTGTCGTGGTCGGGCCGCCGTGCTGCTTCGTTGTCTGGCGTCTCCCCCCCCCCTCTGGACCGACAAGAGGTTGGTGGTCCTGTCGCCTGGTTGTGCCGGCCAGGTGGTGTCCACTGTTCAGCAACATGCGTTCGCTGACGTCCCCCCCCCCCCTCTGCAAACAACAGAGTGAGATCGGTGTGC